>JACEIK010012151.1:2825-29670 GCA_018107945.1 Datura stramonium | reverse complement strand
CTATACTCCAGAGTCTGTCACAGCTGTCTGTGGTGGAGTGATCCCAGAGCTAGCATTAGTGGCTTCAGTGGCCTCTGTAGCTGGAGGGGGTGTGGTGAGATTCATCGACTATGAATGAATTTTGGCCCTTGCAACATGCCTCTCAACTGGGGGTGTTGAATTTGAAGAGGCTCCACCAACCGTGGCTCACATCTCCTCAGTTTTCATCTCCTTTTCCACCCTAGATTGTTTTAGAGCCTCTTTCAACTAAGCCTTCTCCTATTTTCTGTGCTTATGCTTTTTCTTCTTGTGGGATTTCCCCTTATCTCTAATATCATTTCTCAAACATTTTTCGATTGCCTTCATCTACTAACCCAGCAGATCAATGAAGGGTGCATCGTCCTCTGACTCCTCAATATCGGCATGTGAGAACTCTGGAGTTGCTTCTCCTGTTGTAACTTTAGAATGTCATTTTGAGACTTTTTAAACTCAACCCAAATCTCTCCAACGCTGGCACTGTGAGGTCCTTCAGCCTGTCATTCACCCTCACTTCCATGTCGTCCAAGTGAGCATGAAGGTTCTTGTATGGTTCTAAGGCAACTATAATGGCTTGGTCAATAAAAGGGCCTAGCTGCTCAGCAAACAGTTTCAATTGCTTGTCTTGTTTGTCTTTTTTTCTGACAATTCGAGCAAAGTTTGCTGGAGTGAATATATACTGTGAAGATTGGGGCATGGCAAATGTGCTTCAGCTGATTCTCCCTCCGATTATGTCATAGCCGCACCAGAAGTAGATGGAGTAGATGTATGAATTGGGGCGGCATGGTAAACTAACTCTCCTCTTGTGCCTTCAGCTGGTTTAGTGGATGTTTGTTGTCCTTGCATTTTGACCACTGGGCCCGAAAACCTTAGGAATTGGTTTGTGAAGCTTCAATTTATATCTGGATTCATCATTTGATTTTTCTAAGTCATACGTCTTTGTAGCATAGGTCTCTATATCAATTCCAGCCAATATGGGGACATGGGCTTCTCAACATTTTCGGGTGATCAAGCATGTAAAGGGCAGTGATGTGGATAACTTCACCGCTCTACAATTCATCTCCTCAGTGATAATCACTCCGATGTTCAATGGGAACCCCGACATCAGGTACGAGCACCACTCTATCTTCAACCAAAGTATTATCTCCCCATGTTGGGAATAGTCGAAGTTGAACCACTTCCTACCAACACTTTGCTGATAATGTTAGTGTGGACTTCACTATCCTTTCCTTGGTGTACTAGCCATGAGGGTTGTCCATCCGTTAAGACCTGTGCCAACCAGCCACGCTGATTATGCCACTCTCTCATCCGGTATTCAAATTTGGCAATGTTCACCTGTGGCATAAAGTCAAGCCCCTAGAGCATTCTATTTATGGTTTCTACCGAGATATCTACCATCTCTCCCCAAACTTGTATGATTTTCAGCATTATCACTTCTAATGGTTTCTTCCCCTTATTGCAAACACCCTCCAGAACAGCTATGTAGTTCACATAGAATTCACGAACCATGGTAAGTAATAGTGACCTGGTGCTTCACTCATCCATCCCAGGCCGTAGAACTTGTACTTGGCCTCAATATCCAGGTACTTGGGCAACTCAGAGTCGATGATATTCACTTCCTCCGCAATTCTACGTTTGAGATGTCCTCTTGACGTGGTAGTGAGTCCCTCTTGGAAGTATTTTTAAGCCCCTTTCACTTGCCAGCGCAGATTATCTTTGAACTCTGGTGTTTTTCCCTTTGATACTGGGCATATTAACATGACCAAGAGATATTTTATCACTTAATTTTATCCATGTTTGTAAATTTAATTAATTACATCCTTATATAATGTTGTATAATTGTGTGCATGAACAAACCAATATGATTATCCCTTGTATGTAGGTGAAAAATGCTAAGGATGGGCTTAAATATAAGGATGCACAAGTAAGGAGGAAGCTCAGAATTAATTTCAAAGGTGTCGCATGAAGATAGCACAACAAGTGGGCTGCCAGGACATGCAAGTGTGACACGTTAGGAGGGCTGCATCGCTAGGCGTCGTGCCACGCCATCAGTGCACACGCGAGCTGCATGCCAGGCACTGTGCCTGCACGTTGGCTCTATGCCACGCTAGGCCCTCCTACGCGCCAACGTCCATGCCACGCCAGGAGAGGGCCATTTCAAGCAGCGCACCACGCCCGATGGCACCCTTACAACTTTTCCTTGCCAATGCCAGCATCCGACGACTAGTGTGCCTGTGTGACCAGTCTGTTCCACGGAAGCTGAGCTTCATGATGGGAAGCATGGCACGAAGCTAGTCCCTCCTCAGCAAAATTTTGCAAAATCCTAACTTATTATAATTAAATACTTACCTCCTATTTTCATTTATCACTTATTTTATTTTGGAAAACTGAAAGGAACAAAGGAGAAAAGAAGGAAAGTCCACCTAAGGTCTGTAATTCTTTCATCTTTCACTCGTGATTTTGCATGATTTGTAATTAGATTATGAATTCTTGTATAAACATGAGTGGCTAAAACCCTTCTTCTAGGGTTGAGGCCACAAGAAATGAATGTTAATGCTTAATTTCTACTTTGGTTCAAGCTTCTTTGGTTTTTTGTCTTGAATTCTTGCTTGCTTTCCATTTTAATGTTGGATCACCATTAGAATGCATGTGTTAAGCTTAGGGAAAAGCTCAAAAGAGTAACCGTAGGTTAGAACTAGGAATTCAAGGAGTGAAATCAAAGTCTTCAAGACTTGATTCATGGTTAGGATAGAAATAAACCTAATTCACTTCACTTGGTTAATAAAATGGGAAGATAGCTAGACACTTAGGATTAAATTGTCACATCACCACTCTCAGACGTAGTTGTGAAGTTAATTCTAGGCTAAAGGGTTAGAGGTACGAAAGTTCATAATCCAGGGCATAAACCCCGTGAACCACATCCGCATTGCTAATTTCTCATGAATTAGGACGTTAAATCCCCGTTCGACAATATAGTTGTGAGACTAGTATGTTGTGTTTAGAGGCTCGAAAGACCATGAACATTGCGATTAACTCTTTGAGACAGCATAAGGATATTCAATACTTGAACCATTGTGAATTTTAGAGTTGCATGAATGTTTGGCCTTAACTCTATATGCTTTTTATTATTATTTTTCCAAATTAGTTGTGATCACCTGTAGATTTAGATAAAACATTCAAAATCTCGAAAACCAACACTTCTGAAAATTAATTTAACACCTAAACTAAATATTCACTGTAATAGTATAGTCCATGTTGGTACAACATCCGGCTCTTAAAGAGTCACTATATTACTTGTACGATTGTGTACGCTTTCGTGTGCACTGGGGCGCGACAAGTTTTTGGTATCGTTGTCGGGGACTGGCAACTTTTGGTGAATTTTTAGTTTTTGTGTAATTTTTATTTTTCTTAAGTGTTGAAAATCTTGGTCTTTCATCCCAGAACATGGTGCAGTTGTTGCACTCTAGTGGTCAATTCACGAGAATGACACATGAAGACCCACAGCAACACCTACATAACTTCCTTGAAATCAGTGACACTTTCTTCAACACCGGAGTGTCAACTGATTATGTTAGACTTACCCTTTTCCCATTTTCACTTTTTGGAGAGGCGAAGAGGTGACTGAAGGCAGAGCCACCAAATTCCATCACATCCTAGGATAACCTATCAAGGAAGTTCCTTATCAGATTTTTTCCCTCCGGTAAGACTGCAAAGCTCAGAAATGAAATACTCAGTTTCAAGAAGAGATCGGAGGAAAATCTATACTTGGCCTGGGAGAGGTTCAAGTCATTGTTGAGAGACTTCCCTCATTATTAGCAGTCTAATAAGGTGTTAGCCCACACCTTTGTGGAGAGTCTAGATCCTTGCACTAAAGTTTTTCTAGACTCTGCATCGGGTGGACAAGTACTTGAGAAAACGTATAATGAATTGTACACACTGCTAAACAGGATCGCACAAGGAAATCCAGAATGGCATAATGAATCATCCAAAGGGATAGGTAAGAGATATGGGTTGATTGAAGTGGATAGCATTAATGCCTTAGCAGCTCAGCTCACCTCATTCCAACACCAGATAATAACTCTGTTCAGCAAGCTGGGTATGGCACAGCCATAGGCATAGGTTAATGCATATCAACCAGCTTCTAGATGGTGTGAGATATATGGAAACAATGGGCACACTGCAAACTCTTGCGAGGCAAATCCAGAGTCAGTAAATTTTGTAGGTAATGTTTAGAGAAATAATCAGAATTATGGGAACACCTAACACAAGAACTGGCAGAGTCACCCGAATTTTTCTTAGGGTGGTAATTAGAGTCAAAGCTACCAGCAGCCCTAGCAACAACAGTACCAGCAGCAAAATAGCAGACTAGTGGCCAGTCTAGCAACATTGAGGAGATGACGCAGAAAATCATGGCCAACCAAACCCATATGACAGAAAATTAGGTAAGGATGGTCGCAGACTTAAAAAATCAATATTTGGCCACCAGAAACATAGAGAAGCATATGGGTCAGTTGGCAGCTGCTCAGCATAACAAACCTCGAGGAGGTTTACCAAGTGATACAGATACAAACCCCCAACAGGTCAACGCCATCATTCTAAGGAGTGGCAAGTAGTTGGCTAACACACCATAAAATGAGGAGAGAAATGAGGTGTAGCCAGAGCTAGTCAGACCGGGTTCATCAGCCGATAGAGGAGATAATTAGAGTGCTGCAACAAATAATGCACAATCATCATTGCAGCCAGCACAGAGACCACCACCATCATTTCCACAAAGGCTCAAAAAGAGCAAGGAGGAAGCTTGTTTTAAGATGTTCTTTGATATCTTCAAAGAACTTCACATAAATTTTCCTTTACTTGATGTTTTGCTGGGTATGCTGAAGTACTCCAAGTACCTAAAGGATGTGGTGGCTAACAAAGTGCGGCTAGTGTATTTCTAGACTACGGCACTTACTAAAGAGTGCAGTTACAACGTAATAAGCAAAATTCCCAAAAAGCTCAAAGACCCAGGGAGTTTCACCGTCCCAATACAAATTGGTGAAGCAGGCATAATGAAGCCCTTGTATGACTAACGGGCGGCAGTGAATTTGATACCCCTATCTCTATTCAAAACATTAGGTTAAGGGAAACCAAGGCCAACAAGAGTGATGTTGCAGCTAGCAGACAAGTCAACAGTGGCCCCAAAAGGAATTATATAGGACCTTCTCATCAAAGTAGATAAATTTATCATACCTGTTGATTTCATCATTTTAGATTTTAAAGTTAATGAAAATGTACCCCTCATCCTGGGACAGCCATTCTTGGCTATTGGTGGAGCGATAATTGATATGAGAGTTGGTACCCTGAAAATGAGGGTCAATGTAATACCTCAAAAGTTCCTAAGACTAGATTCAGGTTTTGGAATGAAAATCAGTAGAAAATTTTGAGATTTCTTCTCAGAACGACTCAGGGTACGGGTCATTGGTGGGTCTAATGACCAATTGGAGGCACCCGTTGTGAGGGCCTGCAGAAGTAGATTTGGGAGTAACAAGTCTAAGGATGCCCCGTTGGTTGATTCAATGGATTGTGGTAAGGGACCGTTGTGAGGGTGGTCCTTGTCAAGGTAGCTGGAACAACTCGTTTTATGAGACAATGAGTTATGGTATGGTTCCATTGGGAGGATTTCCAGAAAGTGAGCAGTGGTGACAACAGATGAAGACGACGAGTCGTTGGAGCTAGTAATGACTCGTCCTATCCGGTCATGGTAACAGACCTGAGTCTAGAAAATGGAGTGAAAAAAAGAGTAAAGTAACAACCCGTTGGAGATCAGGACAACCCTTTGTATTGGTCGTTGCTCAGGATAGTAGCTAAATTCCTGTGAATTTTAGTAAGGGCTTTTCTGTAATTCCTAAGTTCCTAAGACCTAAACTACATCATTTAAAGCTTAGAAAGGTGTGTTTTAAGAGGGGTAAATTCCATCTAAGCCCATCCTCTTCCATGCATGCAAGCCTAGAGATTCTAAGGGGTGATCAAGCTTAGGATTCATCTAGTTCTTCCCCAAATTCCATTGGGCTTCCAAGAGGGTTTGTGAAATTAGATTCTTCTAGGTATTTAGGGTTATGAATGGGTGTAATCATCCACACCCATGCCCAATCCCTCATCAATTCATGAAATTCTAGTTGAAAAATCTATGGGGTTTTAACCCAACATGCAAATTCTCTAAGTATCAATCATGGGTATGATCTAAGTANGTATGTTTCTAATGTTGAATTATGATTGATGGACATATTTTATAATATTTTTAATTACAATTATGTTCTCAAGTTTTAAAAATTATGATGCCCAATCATAAAATAATTCATGAAAGGTTGAGATTATGATTTATGTTTTTAATTAAGATGAGATGTATATGAAGAAACTATGGGTGTGAATTATCCATGTCTACATTCATGTTTCAAATAATCAAAGTCTATTTCAAGCATGTTTAAATATTGACCAAGCCCATATAATCAAGTATGTTTCGTGATGTATTTAAATTTCATGTTATTAACTTAGCACTTGGTTTTGAAGACTAGACTCCCACTCTTTTCAACTTGTGGTATGGTTTGAGCCCAAGGCTCCTAATGTTATGATTTTCAAATTTTGCATGTATATTATTATTCATCTTTATCACTAGACGATTCAGCTTCGTTAAAAAATGATGGAGAGCATATGCATGTTTTTGGGAGTAGTTGTTATACCTCGGAAGCCCAAAGATTAGACCTGGAGTTGAAATGGAGAAAAGTTACAAACTAGCACCAGGTATCAGGACGCGTCATGAGGTGACCCATGAGAGCAGCCGACGAGCCGTGATGTGACTCGTGGGGAGGCCAGGTGAGGAGTTTGAAAATCTGAGAAAGGGGATCCCACAAATGTGACCACAACTCGTGGTCAGACCCCACGAGTCGTTAGGTCAGTCGTGGGGTGAGGGAGTAAGAAAAGAGAAGAAGAGAGGCAGTGCACTCGATGGGAGGACCCCATGAGTCATGGTCAGTCCCGACGATTCGTCGGGTGAGTCGTGACCAAGCAGGGAAAAATATATTTGAGGCCAAGGCAGTGTACATCACAAATGGTGACCACGAGTCGTGGTCACCTGGAATGAGTCGTTAAGTCATCTATGACGATCCTAGGAGACTTTAGAGGTAGCGTACTTCACGAACTAAGCCACGAGTTATGACCCTTGATGATGAATCATTAGGTCCCTCGTTGAGGACCACCTAACAGTTATTTTTTTGCGAATTTAGTAAGGGCTACTGCATAATTACTAAGATTTTAAAACCTAAAGTACGTCCTTTTGAGTTATGAATGATGACTTTTAAAGGGGTTAAGTTCATTTTAGGCCTTATTCATTCATGCATGCAAGGTAGAAAGGTTAGAGAGGGTGATCAAGCTAGTGTTCTTCAATTTTCCTTCAAAATTCCTATTGGGAATCTAAAGAAGTGTAAGAATCAGCTACCAATAGGTATGTAGGTTATGAATGGGTGATTTCTTTCAAACCCATGCCCAATCCCTCTCTAAATCATGAATGTTCTATGTCTTATCTATGGGGTTTTAACCCAAATGCATGGATTTCCTAATTCTTTACATGGGTATAATTTAAATATGTTTCTACCATTGAAATATTAAGCATGGGAAAGTTTTATAATGTTTTCAATTAAAAATCATGTTTCTAGTTTTATGAATTAAAAAGTCCATTGATGAGAAGTTCATGAAAGATGAGATTTGTGATGAATGTATGATGATGATGAGATATTATGATGAAAAGCATGTTTTCAAGCTACCCATGTTTAAAATTATATTTTTTTTATGTGAATTAAGTATGTCCATTTATGATAAAGCTTTGGAAATTCCACATGTCTAAGTATGAATTATGATTTTCTTGAGTTAAGCTTACCACATGGTTTTGGAGAGAAGACTCCCAATTATCTTTCAGTTTGTGGTATGTTTTGAGCTAAAGCTTCTCATATGCATGATTTCATAACTGAGATGTATTTGATTATTGAGCTTCGTTAATAGACGATGTTGAGCTTATTTGAATAACGATGTAGAGCATATGCATATTTTTGGGAGTAGTGTCTAGCACCGAGTAGGCTAAGGGTCGATCACCCTATTCCTCAAAAATACGTGCCAACATAGGTTTATACTTATATATTACTTCAGGACCTCCCTTGTGAGCTATCACTGGCCCTATTGGCCCATGAGCTTGATATTCGATATCATGGTATCGTCCCTAGCCCTGGAAAGACTTTGGACGGCTCTACCCACTTGAGTGTGATAGTTGGGACCACATAAGCTCTATCGTGTTGTGTCGGTTAAAAGACGAGACT
The DNA here is from genome assembly GCA_018107945.1 of Datura stramonium. NCBI lineage: Eukaryota > Viridiplantae > Streptophyta > Magnoliopsida > Solanales > Solanaceae > Datura > Datura stramonium. The sequence continues at coordinate 21,313 of JACEIK010012151.1, read as the reverse complement.
CCCATTATTCCTCATAATTTCAGTTATGCATATCCATTACTCATGAGATTTACATATGTATGCATGTTCTAAAGAAGGTTTGACTCAATGTTCTTGTTGATTTCATCATTTTAGATTTTAAAGTTAATGATAATGTATCGCTCATCCTGGGATAGCCATTCCAGCTACTAGTGGAGCAATAATTGATGTGATAGTTGGTACCCCGAAAATCAGGGTCAATGTAATACCTCGGAAGTGCCTAAGACTAGACTGAGGTTTTGGAATGAAAATTAGAAGAAAAATTTGAGATTTGCTCTCAGAACGACTCAGGGTACGGGTCATTGGTGGGTCTAACGACTCATTAGAGGCACCAATTGTGAGGGCCTGCAGAAGAAGACTTGGGAGTAACGGGTCTAAGGACACCCCGTTTGTTGATTCAATGGATTGTGGTAAGGGGTCGTTGTGAGGGTGGTCCTTGTCAAGGTAGCTGGAACAACTCGTTGTATGAGACAACGAGTCGTGGTATGGTTCCATTGGGAGGATTTCCATAAAGTGAGCAGTGGTGACAACAGATGAAGACGACGAGTCGTTGGAGCTAGTAACGACTCGTCCTGTCCAGTCGTGGTAGCAGACCTGAGTCTGGAAAATTGATTGAAACAATGAACAGAGTAACGACCCGTTAGATATCAGGACGACCCTTTGTATTGGTCGTTTCTCCGAACGGTAGCAAAATTCCTGCGAATTTAGTAAGGGTTTTTCTATAATTTCTAAGTTTCTAAGACCTAAACAACATCGTTTTAAGCTCAGAAAGGTGTGTTTTAAGAGGTGTAAATTCATCTAAGCCCATCCTCATCCATGCATGCAAGCCTTGAGATTCTAAGGGGTGATCACGCTTAGGATTCATCTAGTTCTCCCCCAAATTCCATTGGGCTTCCAAGAAGGTTTGTGAAATCAGATTCTTCTAGGTATTTAGGGTTATGAATGGATTTAATCATCCACACCCATTCCCAATCCCTCTTCAATTCATGAAATTCTAGTTGATGAATCTATGGGGTTTTAATCCAACTTGTGAATTCTCTAAGTATCAATCATGGGTATGATCTAAGCATGTTTCTAATGTTGAATTATGATTGATGGGAATATTTTATAATGTTTTTAATTACAATTATGTTTTCAAGTTTTACAAATTATGATGCCCAATAATAAAAGAATTCATGAAAGGTTGAGATTATGATCTATGTTTTTAATTATGATGAGATGTATATAAAGAAACTGTGGGTGTGAATTACCCATGTCTACATTCATGTTTCGAATAATCAAAGTCTATTTCAAGCATGTTTAAATATTTGGCAAGCCCATATAATCAAATATGTTGCGTGATGTGTTTAAATTTCATGTTATTAGCTTACCGCATGATTTTCGAGTTCAGACTCCTACTCTTTTAAGTTTGTGGTATGTTTTGAGCCAAAGGCTCCTCATGTTATGATTTCAAATTTTTCATGTATATTATTATTCAGCTACATCACTACACGATGGTCAACTTCATTGAAAAACGATGGAGAGCATATGCATGTTTTTTGGAGTAGTTGTCATACCCTGGGAGCCCAAAGATTAGACCCGCGAGTTGAAAAGGAGAAAAGTTGAAAACTGGCACCATGTATCAGGACGGGTCATGAGGTAACCCGTGAGAGCATCCCACAAGTCGTGATATGACTCGTGGGGAGGCCAGGTGAGGAGTTTGAAAATCTGAGGAAGGGGATCCCACAAATGTGACCACAACTAGTGGTCAGACCCCACGAGTCGTTAGGTCAGTCTTGGGGTGGGTGAGGAAGAAAAGAGAACAAGGGAGGCAGTACACTTGACAGAAGAACAGATATATCTGAGGCCAAGGCAGTGTACATCACGGATGGTGACCACGAGTCGTGGTCACCTGGAACGAGTCGTTAAGTCATCCGTGATGAGACTAGGAGACTTGAGAGGTAGTGTACTTCATGAACTAAGCCACGAGCCATGATCCTTGACGATGAATCGTTAGGTCCCTCGTTGGGACCACCTGACAGTTATTTTCTGCGAATTTAGTAAGGGCTATTTCGTAAATTCTAAGCTTCTAAGGCCAAAACTACATCCTTTTGAGTTATGGATGATGATTTTTAAATGGGTTAAGTTCATTTTAGGCCTTATTCATTCATGCACGCAAGGTAGAAAGGTTAGAGAGGGTGATCAAGCTAGTGTTCTTCAATTTCCCTTCAAAATTCCTATTGGGCATCTAAAGAAGTGTAAGAATCGGCTACCAATAGGTATGTAGGTTATGAATGGGTGATTTCTTTCACACCCATCCCAATCCCTCTCTAAATCATGAATGTTCTATGTCTTATCTATGGGGTTTTAACCCAAATGCTTGAATTTCCTAATTCTTTACATGGGTATGATTTAAAGTTCATCAGATGCAGATTTGGGTTATCACCAACTACTCCTCGAAACAAGCCTTTCAAGCTCAACAATTGGATCATAGTGCTTGTGATGTTGAACTTTTCTCTTGGAGCTAATGGGGGAGGGATGATGGCCCCAGTGGCGCCAACTCCATCCAAATCAACATCATCGTCATCTTCATAATCAAAAGGAATTGTCAGATGATGCTTCCCCCTAGCTCGCTGAGGATAGCGATGATTTCCAGGGGACACATTCTCTACATTTTGCTCATTTAGCTCATTCCTATTAACATCTCCATTATCGTTGTTAGCAACATGTTGATTATTTCCCTTGGCTTGAGCATTAGCAAGTTGTTATAACCTTTCTGCTTCACGCTCTTGTGCATTCAAAGCTCTCCTCAAAGTTCACTCTAACTCAGGATTATAAGGAGCTAATGGTTCACCTCTGCTTTGGGTATTCGGCATGCACTACTTGTACCATGTATCGACACAAACAACAAATAAAAGTAAAATATAGAAATAAGACTAAAAATAAAATAAGCACACTTGACTCAATCTAAAACTATATTCCCCGGCAATGGCGCCAAAATTTGATATGCTCAAATTACACCTCTAGGATAAAAAGTATAATGCGGTCATGGTCAAAATAGAACCCAACAAGGTTGGGGTCGAATCCCACAGGGAATATGATTAAATCAAGTCTTATGCGGTTATTTGCTTTTAATCAAATATTTTCGTAATGTTAGGGTTTGGGAATTAAGTTTTGCTCCATTATTTGTCAAATACAAGATGTATCAACTTTGATTGATTACGATTTAACTTAAGAATAAATAAGCTAGGGTTGTGATCATCATGGGTTTCCTAACAATGTTTGGTGAATGAACACAGGGGACTCATTTAATCATAAGTGTGTAGGTTGCTAACTCGGTTATCCTATCAAAACGTTTCTCAACCTATTCAGACAGGTATCACACTTATCTTCTCAAACTAAGAGTGATAATAAATGAGTTACAAGAATTAACCTAGGCTGATTAATCTTATTACAACATTAATCATCAGTCAAGGGTTAATGTCTTGAATCCCCAATACTAATCCCTTTTCTTCCATATTTATACTCCTTACTCAAGCATGTCAAATTTAGGGCTTGTTCCAATATTTGCAACCATTAGAAATCATTCAGCATGAAGACACTAGTAATACACACATTTACATTTAATTAGCCCATGTATCATTCACCTTCAGTATGTCAGTCTACCTTGAATCACACAACCCTAGTAATGAATCTTAGCTACACATTGTCATTGCATTCACAACAACCATAATATTCATCAAAGAAGGTTTAACTTACAAAGAAGAGGTGAAAACTTGATTTTGGTTCCAAAAACTCAATAATATTTCTTCTACAATTCTGACAAAACTATCATTTTTCTCCTCTCAAAGTACCGCTCTAATCGTTCTCCAAATATATCGGATGCAAAAAATAAACCTAGCAACGGCTATTTCTAGCCTAAAATAATCTAAAAATTGGGGTCCCGGTCCTTAGGTGACGCCCAAGTTGATGTCCCGTCGGCCAGGTAACGGTCCTTCATTTGGACCGTCAATCTTATCCAGTGTATTAGAAAATCTGCATCTTGCTGACGGTCCATCACAGAGGTGACGGTCCGTCACTATGTATCCCGTGTGACTTCAATTCTCCATCTTTGTGACGGTGATCATGATGGTCCGTCACTTGGACCGTCATTTCCACTTCTTTTCATTCTGCTTCTGTTAGTCCCAATGGTAGAGGTGAGTGGTATCTCACTGATGGCTCCCCCCCCCCTCCCTCGGGATCCTGGCCATCGCACTAGTAATGGCTTGTCAGATAGGCCATCATATAGTAGTTTCATCCTGTTTCATACCATTTATTTTCTTTGCCTTATGTTCCTATATAATACACAAAAAACCATCAAAATACCCAAAAGTTTCTCAAGAACTTGAGTCAATTCATAGTAAAAAGAATCAAATGCACTGTCAATATGCTGGCTCATCAGCGTCAATTAAACACCTCACAAATGAATCGTCTGTCTTCGCAAATGAACCCCCACATGAAGGGTGCAATCCCAAGTGATGTTGTCCCAAATCCATAGAAAGATGGTCATTGTATGGCGATAGTGACTACGAGTGGTAAGATATTAAAGGATGCGGGCATGAAGCCCAAAGATGTTACTGCCCCAAGGGCAATTGATGACGATATCATGGAAGAGGTGCCAAAAGCACAAAATGTTTGCGATAATTAATAAGGGGAGGATGAGGTAGAAGTTGATTTGACTCCCTTAAATGATTTGAATGTATGTGAGGGAAAGAAGGCCCCCAATGTCAAAGATCAAGAAAATATAGTCCCTCCCCCCATATCCGCAGTGGCTGACCAAGTAAAAGTAGGATAATCAATTTTGCAAGTTTATAGAGATGTTCAACAAATTATCCATCAATATACAACTTGTGGATGCTTTGATTAAAATGTCAGGCTATGCAAAATTTATGAAGGAGCTCTTTCAGAAAAAGAAGGTGGTGGATACGAGAACCGTTGAGGTGACCCATCATTGTAGTGTTGTAATGACTAGCAACCTTTCTCCAAAACATAAGGATCCAGGGGCATTTACCATTCCTTGCACAATTGTCTTGTGCATGTTTAATAAGCTCTTTGCGACCTCGGTTCTAGTATCAATTTAATGCCTCTAATAATCTCCAAGAAACTCGGGTTAGGGAATCCCAAACCTACATCCATGAGGTTGTTGATGGTGGATAGGTCGATTAAATAACCCGTCGGAGTGCTAGTTGATGTCCTTGTGAGGGTTGACAAATTCATACTCCTAACTAATTTTGTTGTGCTGGATTGTGAGATGGACATCGAGGTGCCAATTATCTTGGGGCACCCATTACTAGAAATGGGAAGAGCTTTGATTGATGTGGAACTTGGGGAGCTAAAGTTCCGAGTGGGTGGTGATGAGGTTACCTTCAATATATGTAAACTGGTTAAGACCCCAAATGAGTGCAAGGTTATGGAAGTGATTGATGGTGAATGGAGAAGTATGAACCTTTTCATGATGAAGTTGAATTGGAGGATGACCATCTGGAGTGTTGAAGCTTGAGATGGTATACATCATGCCATGACGTTAAAAAAGGCACTTCTTGGGAAGCAACCCAAGCATTTTTATTTTGAGCATTGTGATGTTTTTTGTTGTTTTTTATTTTTGTTGGAAGAATTGGAGGCAAGACAAGAAAGAGAAAAACAGGGAAGGCACGGTTCCAGACCGGCGAAACGCCGATGCATACAGGAGAAGGGCCGCCCTATCGCAGGTAATAAACAGAATAGTGGATAAAAGAGAGGAAACTGGCTATCGGCCGGCAAAACGCTGATATCAATCCGCAAATTATCGGTGAAGTGCTGGCTCAAACCAGTACACCTGGAAGTGGTGGTCTAATCGGTGACCCAACCGGTGAACTGTTAGTGTTAATCTGCAAACCATCATACAATCGCTAGTAGCTTAACAGTGAACTAAAAGGGGGATGGGCATCGGCATTGAAATTGACAAACCACCGGTACCTACCGGCAACCGCCGATCGCCGATAAACCGCAGGTCTAGGTAAGTAAATCTTTTAAAATATTGTCTACTTCATGGACAAAACAATGTTCTGAATATTTAAAATACCGGTCAAATCCTCTCCAAATCCCCATAAACCCTTTCTTCCACCTTTTCACTTCCCCATTACACCTTTTTAACTTCCCCATACACTGCCTTTTCACCTTCCCACCATTAAATCCACCTTTTCACCTACCAATCCCCTCTATTTCTTCTCTCCTATAAATTTCACACTCCACTCTCCTCACTTCATCACTACTCACTTATCTCTTCACTATACCAAAGCAAGAAAATTTCTGTGAGAAATCCATTGTTGAGAAAACCCAATCTTTGATCTTTCTCTACTCCTCACTCTCAAATACATTCGGTATGTGTCTCCTTATTTTGTATTTTTATTATTATTTGAATATATGAATCATTTTGAGCAAGTGAAAATCAAAACTTCCCCAATCATGTGTCTTCATTACCCCATTAGTATGCTTGCCATTACTTGTGTATTATTCCTATTGTGGGTATGTAGGGGTGGTGATAAAATGTTTAATGGTAATGTGTGTGTCTTCTATGTCAAATTATTTACTCTTGATGTGTTTGATTCTAGTTTGGCGTAAAGTCTGAGTAGACCCATGTATTTTTAGAATACACAATTTTCCCGATGATAGATGGAGTGACATCTTTCTTAAGGGGAAATTGTCACTTTTATTTGCCTTGATACTATTGTGTTGAGTGAGTGAACCTTGAATTTGAAATATTTGATTGATTTCACTAAGTTTGAGATGAACTTCACTGATCGGCGTTCACCGGCGAACTGTCGGTTAGGCCCCGCGAAACGTCGGATGAAGAGCAGGATTGGGGTGCAGGGCTTTAGTCCACTATCCCAGACTTGCGTTACACCAGTTAAACACCGGTGTGGTGTCGGTTGAACCATGTATTTTGAGTTTTCTGTTACTGACCGGCAGCAAACCTGCGATTCGCGGGTCTCCACTTATGTTTTACCGGTGTCCCGCTGGTGCTACCAGTGCTTAACCGTTGAACTCGTCTACTTGTTTTCCATCTAATTGTTATAATTCCTTGCCTTAGTTTAGGATAAAAGTCATTTTTTAATTTTCTTGAAAATAAAAAAAAATACAAAAAGAAAATATTGTTGTATCGCACTAACATGGTCTTGCAGAGTATGTCTTCATCAAAGCAATCCAGCAAGGGCAAGGCCCGGACCTCCTCAAAAGGAAAAGGAAACGGGAAAGCAAGGGCAACCCCAGCCCCTAATCCCTGAGAGGCCATTATATTTTGCGTGCCCGACATAGAGGGTCACTATCCCATTTGCAAAAGGACGCTCTATCACAGTAGAAAAGGGATTCGATCTGGCAGTGTTGCGGGGTGATTTCCCAAATATCACAATATAATTCACAGACCTCCAATGGAACGTCTTCTCTAATCCTCTTCCCAACCTCTACTATAGCCTAGTGCCCGACTTTTACACCTCATACAAGGCAAGGCAAGAGAGCATGCAGCACAAAGGAAAGGTTGATGAACTCCCCTGCCTTCCTTCTATCATGGTGAGGGATGTAGAAATGGACAACCCCAACAGCCATCAATTCCTTATTCTGGGAGGATAGGATTGACACCACTTCTGAGTATGCTGCTAGAATTGCTGACAAAGAGAAGCAGTTCAGATGGATAGCTCACGTCATTGTCGCAAAAACTCCTTTTTAGGCCTCTGCAGGTAGCGAGATCTCCCGGCATTGTCTTATGTTTGAAGCCAAGATTTAGCTAGATTTCATTTGTTGCCAAATTATGCCTTCAAAGAATGAGTAGAGGGTAAGTTTGGAAGCGGTCATCCTCATCACATGCATCATGATAGGGGTCCCCATAAATTTTGGGGAAATAATGGCCATTCAGATGAAGAGGAAAGCGAGGCAAGCTGGCACTTCAATGCCCTATGTTGTGCTTATATCTCACCTATTCCTTCAAGTTGGAGTGCCACTTTTCCCCGATGAAACCCCAAGCTCTGCTACCAGTGTGACTCCTGACGACTCATGGGGTCTCCTCACGAGTTGTCTAACGACTCATTCTGCACTGCTGCAACATTTTCCAGATTTTTTCCTATTTTACTTCCGGGTCTGATCCTTGGGTTCCCTGGGTATAACACAATCATTAGAGGGGGGAAGTTTTAGTTTTCAAGAAATTTCCAGTGTACTTAACGAAAGGGCATAATGAATTGTGGGAGCTAGAGACGAGTCGTTACGTTGGTCGTGGCATGAAGGATCAATGATTTTCGGTATACCTGATGAGTGGACCTAACGAGTCATTAGGTGGGCTAACGACTCGTCAGGTGAGTCGTGGCATCAGTTCGGGCAATTTTTCAGATTTTCTCAGGGGCAGTTTGGTAAAATTCCACGCTCCCAAATTTAAAGTGATGTCATTTTGGGTATGTTTGGGGACGTTTTTAAGGGTTCTTCTAGACCTAAACCCCCATTCTCTCAATCTATTTCTTCCTCCTCTCTTCTCAAAAATCCTAGGGGTTTCACCAAGTTGTTCAACAAGCTTCAAGGAAGATTTTCGATCGGGATTTTTGTCCACCAGGTATGAGGGAACTTCAACAAGGATATTCTTCCATCCTTGTGCCCCAAAATGTTTTCAATAAAAATCCGATTTAATTTATGTAGAATATCATGATCTAAGGTTTGAATAATGGGTAATTTATTCTTCATTATTTTTCTTAAATGCAAACAATTACTGCAATTATGGAATTTATTTTGGAATGTTAATTTGATGGGTTGTTTTTATGGAATATGGATCATATGTTGGGAATGCATGAGGATAACATGTTGTTCATAAATTGGCTTGTGTAATGAATGGGTGTTGATTATTGTTCAATTAATTTTCGTAGCCATGCATGAATATGAAGAAATTGTGAAAATATAGGTTGAGTATGTATGGGTGTAGTATGTTCTTCCCAACCCGATTTAAGTGTTGAATGGGAATTGTTCATTTCTCCCTTGATCACCGTAGAAATTCATGATTTTGATGGAAGTGTGTAAATATTACATAATTAACCCTAGTGACTTGATTATGATATTGATAACCATGTTGGATTGACTAGGCGTTGTGGGCTTGAGTAATTGAAGTAAATTATGTGTCATCACAGATTTCATCTCCATTGTTGCACTTCAAAGCTTGGGCGAATGCTATATTGTTTTCCTTAGTAAAATTGTTTTTATAAGAATCTTAGAATCTAAAACACTCGTGGCTAAAGAGTTCACAAAGGAGTGATTATGACAAGTGTGTGGAATGTTGTAGACCTAAATAAATGAAGCCATGTATCTTGATAAAGCATGAGTTGTATTTATTAACCATGTATGATCTCATATTACATGTTGAATGAGATGAACTTGGAATTTAGAATGTCATGATAGTATATGCATAATGTGACTCTGTAGAATGCTCGTTAGCGTAAGATAATTGAGATAGCTATTGATTGGACTCCATGATGAGGTGAATTATGATGATAATGCAAGAAAATGATATTTCAACTGTCGGGCTTGATGTCATTAGTAAGTAGCCCCCATCCTGCTGATGAGAATGTTGTATGATGGAAAAATCAGTAAACATCCTTGTCTTTTATTAGCTGTTACAAATTTAGATTACCATTAGACAGTCGGGATTCTCGTTAGCAAGAATGTCTCCCCAGTTAGTCAAGATTCTCGTTAGCAAGAATGTTTTCCTAGTCAGTCGGGATTCTCATTAGCAAGATTATTTCCCTAGTCTATCGGGACTAACATCCCTAGCTAGTTAGTGACTCGCTATATCAGAGCCTCCGATCCCTTAGACAGTCAGGGATCCTCATGATATCAGTCACGGTGTTGCATCTTTGTATCATTATGATTACTACTTTTTTGCATCATTGAACTTATACTAATGCATGACCTTATTATATGAATATGTGGATCTCATACTAGGTTGTTGTACCTCATTTCAATTATGCTACTAATCCTGTGATTTATGGNCTTGTGTACTTATGCTTATGAGTTATTTATTTACATTCCTGCATACTCAGTACATTCCAAGTTGTGACGCATGCCTCTCTTACTATATCATTTCATGATATAGATTCAAGTCTCCAGGTTCAGCCATGTGGCTAGATACGCTCCTTCCTCTCCCAATTTCTAGTGGTGAGTCCTCATCTTCCGAGGACGTGACTTATATTCCTGTTTTATTATGTTCAAGTTTTCATACTTTGGGAGTTAGCTAGGGGCTTTTCCCAGTAACTCATCAGTTTAGTAGAAGGCTTTCGGACTTGTCTAGACAGTTTCAGCTATGTATCTAAGTGTTATTAAATTGTCTTTATAGATCATATTAGATTCTTGTTATTTTCTTTCGCTTGTTCATGACGTTTGACATTTCTTATGTTAGTGTATGCGATGATTATGTCATGGGTCAACTTAGGGCCTCTCGGGGTTCCTTATCCCGTGTCTGCGATCCGGGTCTAATCTCGGGTTGTGACAAACTTGGTATAAGAGCAAAGGTTTAGGGTGTCCTGAGTGTCTGAAATCCGCGTTACATAGAGTCTTCTCCATGGGTGTGGAGCGTGTCACACTTATGACGAAGAGGCTATGAGACATTTTAGGAATGTTCCCTTTCCTTCATGATTCTTATCGTGCGTAGAGTATGAAGCTATAATTAGTTCCTCCCCTGACTTGTGCTTTAGGCGCTCGCAGATAATGTCTCCCCACGAGCGAATGGAAGAGGTCTTGGTAACAGCTGCCAGCAGGTACCACCAGCCCAGGCATAACAAATGGAGGATTGTGTCGCTTATGCCGAGTTCTGAGCAGCCATCCACATGTTGACGCGGGCCCTGACCGCCCAGATTAATCAGCAGGCGATAGCCCGTGTACCACAGCATGGAAATGAAGCGACGGCAAGGATAAGAGATTTTCTTCGAATGAACCCACCCAAGTTTTTTGGGTCAAAGGTGGATGAGGACCCATATGAGTTTTTGGAGGAGATACAAAAGATTACTCACATCATGGGAGTGATGGGGTAAGAGAGCACGGACTTAGCCTCCTACCAGTTAAACGGAGTTGCTTACATCTGGTATTTTCAGTGAGAGACGGCCAGGGAATTGAAGCGGGTCCCATAGGTTGGGATGAATTTATGACAGCGTTCTTAGACAGGTTTTTCCTCCAGGAGTTAAGGGAGGCAAAGGCAGCAGAGTTCATTAACTTGAGACAAAATGACATGATTGTCCGGGAATGTACATTATAGTTCACTCGGTTGTCTAAGTATACGCCGGAAATGGTGGCCAACCAGAGGCCCAAGTAAGCAGGTTTGTGAATGGAGTGTCAGACTCCTTGGTCAAAGAATGTAGGACTGCCATGTTTCACCAGGACATAGACTTCCCATGCTTGGTAATATTTTCTCAACAAATGGAAGCAGAATAGGTGAAACAAAAAGAGAGAGAGGCCAAGAGGGCCAGGACTGGAGACTTAGAGTTCCCCTATTAGAAGTCGGGTACCAGGTGTCACTCACACCATCATCAGAGACCAGCAGCCCCAGCCCCTTCGACAGCCAGTACTCCGTACAAGCCTAGAGTAAGGGAGATCACGTACCCATTATGTATGAGCTGTGGAAAGCACCACTTAGGAGGTTGCATGGCCGGCTCAGATGTTTGTTTTTGGTGCGGTAAGGCGGGCCATATACATCGAGATTCTCCGGCGGCTAAGCGAGGTGAGAGCAGATCCTCGACCACCTCTTTAGTAGCTCCTATAGCCCGCTCATTTTAGCGGGGTGCATCCTCTCACGCAGGAGGCGGACATCGCCAAAACCACTCTTATGCAATAGCAGCCCATCAGGATAAGGGAAAGGCACCAGTAGTGGCCACAAGTATGTCGTGAACCTTGTGTTGTCCCCTTATATATTGCCAACCTTAGCACCGAATAAGAAGCTCTGTTGTGATTGTGAAAAGAGATTGTTGATGTGTAATGTGAGTAGCTATTGGTATAAGGCTTGTGGTGAAGGTTAGAAGTGAAAGAGGAGTTAAGAATTAGAAATTAAGCCTGACCTGAAGTAAGATTCAGGAGCCTTAGGATGATGACTTTAAGCTAAGGGGGAGATAGTGAATATGTGGAATAAGTTAGATCTTGAGAATACTCATAAGAAGTTCCATCTCTAGCAGTTGCATTATGTCGATCCCTTCGAGGTTCGGATAATTTCTCTAGTAATTTCAGTTGAAGTTAAAGTGGCATCGATTCCTACGTGTAGATTTCCAAGGTTTAGAAGTAACCTTTTAAGTTAGCGGTTCCAGTCTTTCCCTATGAGTCCTTATTGCTTATCTTCATGTTATGAATCAGTTGTGTGTGTTGATCCATGCTTTATTACGTGCTCGAATTGAATTCACTCTTTGGAAGTTGTTTGTTAACTCAGTAGAGTCAAATTATCTCATGTATGCGCTCAGTCCTAGATGTCGGGGATGACTCGTGCTCATGAAATCCTTACTCTCAGTTAGATTAGATATTATGAATCCTGGCTTAGTATCGGAGGGCAATTTGAGAATGAAGGTTTAGTCCGTATTAGTTCGGTGCCAGATAAAAAGGGGAAGAATTTTCTTCCGGTATTTTGTGTAGATCCATGTTGGTTCCATGTTCTTTGGTTTCCGTGAGCCATGGTATGTATGTTAGATGTGGACGATCAGGTTTGGTGTACAAGATTGGTCCAGAGTCAGATACTCCGTTGATGTTTAGCTGTGATTGATTGATATTTGGATATCAGCTTCATCTCTATATTTTCAATATGTTCACAACATTCGAGGACGAATGTTCCCAAGCGGGAGATATTGTAATACCCCGTAAAGGGCTAAGAATAATACCTGAGAGTTTAATTGGAAAAGTGTAGAAAACTGGAAAAAATATATCAAGACGGGAGACTTAACGACTCGTGGTAGGATACCACGAGTCGTCGTGTGCTGTCGTGGTGTGAGAGTCAGGGAGAAGTGGCAACGGACGACCTGACGATTCATCTGACCTGGCAATGACTCGTCAAGTCAGTCGATAGAGGGGGGAAGTTTTGGTTTTCAAGAAATTTCTAGTGTACTTAACGAAAGGGCATAATGAATCGTGGGAGCTGGTGACGAGTCCTTACGTTGGTCGTGGCCTGAAGGATCACTAATTTCCAGTATACCTAACGAGTCGTTAGGTGGGACAATGACTCATTAGGTGAGTCGTGGCATCCGTTCGGGTAATTTTTCAGATTTTCTCATGGGCAGTTTGATAAAATCCCACGCTCCACAATTTAAAGTGATGTCGTTTTGGGTATGTTTGGGGAAGTTTTTAAGGGTTCTTCTAGACCTAAAACCTCATTCTCTCAATCTCTTTCTTCTTACTCTCTTCTCGAAAATACTAGGGGTTTCACCAAGGTGTTCTTCAAGCTTCAAGGAAGATTTTTGAGCGGGATTTTTGTCCACCAGGTATGCGGGACTTCTATAAGAATATTCTTCCATCCTTGTGCCCCAAAATGTTTTCAATAAGAATCCGATTTAATTTATGTAGAATATCATGATCTAGGATTTGAATAATGGGTAATTTATTCTTCATTATTTTTCTTAAATGCAAACAATTACTGCAATTATGGAATTTATTTGGAATGTTAATTTGATGGGTTGTTTGGAATATGGATCATATGTTGGGAATGCATGAGGATAACATGTTGTTCATAAATTGGCTTGAGTAATGAATGGGTGTTGCTTATTTTTCAATTAATTTTCATAGCCATGAATGAATATGAAGAAATTGTGAAAATATAGGTTGAGTATGTATAGGTGTAGTATGTTCTTCCTAACCCGATTTAAGTATTGAATGGGAATTGTTCATTTCTCCCCTGATCACCATAGAAATTCATGATTTTGATGAAAGTGTGGAAATATTTCATAATTAACCCTAGTGACTTGATTATGATATTGATAACCATGTTTGAATTACTAGGCATTGTGGGCTTGAGTAATGAAGTAAATTATGTGTCATCACAGATTTCATCTCCATTGTTGCACTTCGAAGCTTGGGCGAATTCTATATTGTTTTTCCTTACTAAATTTTTTTTCTATAAATCTTAGAATCTAAAACGCCCGTGGCTAAAGGTTCACAAAGGAGTAATTATGACAAGTGTGTGGAATGTTGTAGACCTAAATAAATGAAGTCATGTATCTTGATAGAGCATGAGTTGTATTTATAAACCATGTACGATCTCATATTATATGTTGAATGAGATGAACTTGGAATTCAGAATGTCATGATAGTATATGCATAATGTGACTCTGTAGAATGCTCGTTAGCGTAAGATTTTTGAGATAGATATTGATTGGACTCCATGATGAGGTGAATTATGATGATAATGCATGAAAATGATATTTCAACTGTCGGGCTTGATTTCATTAGTAAGTAGCCCCCATCCTGTTTATGAGAATGTTGTATGACGGAAAATCAGTAAATTTCCTTGTCTTTGATTAGCTGTTACAAATTTATATTACCATTAGTCAGTCAGGATTCTCGTTAGCAAGAATGTTTCCCTAGTAAGTCGGGATTCTCATTAGTAAGAATGTTTCCCTAGTCAGTCGGGATTCTCGTTAGCAAGATATTTCCCTAGTCTGTCGGGACTAACATCTCTAGCTAGTTAGTGACTCGCTATATTAGAGCCTCCGATCCCTTAGACAATCAGGGACCCTCATGATATCAGTCACGGTGTTGCATCTCTGTATCATTATGATTACTAGTTTTGTGCATCATTGAACTTATACTAATGCATGACCTTATTATATAATTATGTCTATATGAATATGTGGATCTCATACCAGGTTGTTGTACCTTATTTCGGTTGTGCTACTAATCCTGTGATTTATGGTACCCCCACCCTGTTTGTGTACTTATGCTTATTAGTTATTGAGTTACGTTCCTGCATACTCAGTACATTCCAAGTACTAACCGCACGCTGCTTGTACTATATCATTTCATTATATAGATTCAGGTCTCCAGGTTCAGCCATGTGGCTAGATATGCTCCTTCCTCTCCCAGTTGCTAGTGGTGAGTCCTTATCTTCCGAGGACGTGACTTATATTCCTGTTTTATTATGTTCTAATTTTCAGACTTTGGGAGTTAGCTGGGGGCTTGTCCTAGCAACTCATCAGTTTAGTAGAAGGCTTTCGTACTTGTCTAGAAAGTTTCAGCTATGTATCTAAGTGTAATTAAATTTTCTTTATGGATCATATTAGATTCTTGTTATTTCTTCTGCTTAATCAAGACGTTTGACATTTCTTATGTTAAGTGTATGTGATGATTATGCCATGGGTCGACTTGGGGCCTCTCAGGATTCCATGTCCCGTGTCCACGATCGGGGTCTAATCTCGGGTCGTGACATCATCCTCATCATCTTCATCTATAGCCTCCCCATCATGGCCTTCGTCCCCCAGGTCGTCCTCATCATCTCCCAAGCCCTGAAACAAGTCGTCAATAGGGCCTCGGATTGTATAAGGGGCATCCATAGCGCATCAAGTGCACTCATATTAGGAACTGTCATTATGTCCGACCTTTCCACTCCCTTATCTCAACCTGGAGGGAGGTGACAATCCCCTTCATGACATCCACACGTGAGCATAGCTTGGTCAAGTTGTCATACAATGACTTTATCTCCTTTTTCACCGTCTTGGCAATCATGGTAGGAGACTTTTAGCTAATTTCTTAAGCTGGCTCTTATGGGAGTGTGTCATCTTCGCTAGCTTGTGGAGGCTAATCGGTTGGGACAATGTGGGAGGAGGTGAGGCTCCCCTAATAGGTGCTTCTCCTGAAGCCTAGCACGATGCCTCCGGATGTGGCATGTTGAGATTGGGGGCCATTGGGGCCTGCTCTAACCCATGAGAGAGGGACTCTTCGAGGATTCCCTGCAACCACTTCCGCTTGCACTTGGGAGCATATGCGTCCCTTTTTCTGTCCACTATAATCACACTTGTCATGATGCGTGTGATGAGGATGGTCGCTCCAAACTTACCCTCTGCTCATTCTTTGAAGTCATAATCCGGCCACAAATGAAATTCAGCCACAGCTTGGCTTTAAACTTAAAATCATACTGGGAGATCTCACCACCCATAGAGGCCCAAAAAGGTGCGTCGACAGCTATGACGGGAGCTATCCACCTGAAATGGTTCTCTTTGTCAGCAACTTTAGCAGTATACTCAGAGGCGTATCAATCTCATCCACCTAGAATAACGAATCGATGGCCGCCAGTGTGATGTCCAACTCTACACCCCTTACCATGACTAAGGGAAGGCAAGCAAATTCGTCAACCTTGCCTCTGTGTTGCATGCTCTCTTGCCTTGCCTGGTATGAGGCATAAAACTAGGGCACTAGGTTGCAGTAGAAGTCAGGCAGAGAATTGGCAAAGACGTGCCATTGGCACTCTGTGAATTGTGTTTTGATGTTGGGGAAATCACCCCACAGCCCTACAAAATCGAACAGCTTCTCTACCGTGATTGAGCGCCCCTTCCAAATAGCATAGTGGCCTTCCATGTCGGACACACAAAACATAATGGCCTCTTTAGTATTAGGGATTGGGGTCGCCCTTGCTTTCCTTTTCCATTTGCCTTTTGAGGAGGCGGGGGCCTTGCCCTTGCTTGATTGCCTGGATGAAGACATACTCTGTAAGACCATGTCAGTGTCATTCAACAATATTTTCTTTTTTTTATTTTATCTTTTTGTGAGAAAAATAAAAACTGACATGTATTCTATGCTAAGTCAAGGAATTATAACAATTGGATGGTAAACAAGTTGAAGAGTTTAGTTGTTAAGCACTGGTAGTACCGGCGACATCGGTGAAAAGCAGGTGAAGACCCGCAAACTGTCAGTCAACCGCTGAACATTAGTAGAAAGTTGGGGAGGTCATGGTTTATCTGGCACCACACCGGCGTTTTGCCGGTTTGGACCCGTGAAGCGCCGGTGTAATGCAGGTCGGGATAGTGGCCTGAAGCACTGTACCCTTAACCTGCGCTTTATCAAGTATTTCACTGATCCTAATCGACGGTTCACCAGTGAATGCCGGACAACGTATTTCATCCCCAAACTTAGTGAAATCAAAAAAACTTTCAGATCCAAGAGTCACTCACTCAATACAACAACAGCAAAACAAGTAATAGTGACAATTTACCCTTAAGAAAGACGTCACTCCTTCTATCATCGGGAAAACTGTGCATTCTAAGCATACATGAGGCTACTCATACTTCACCCATAGCTAGAATCAACCTCATCAAGAATCAAACATTTTTCCACATAGGATACCCATATTGTAATTACATATTTTATCACCACCCCTACATAGCCACTATATAAATAATACAAAAGTAATGCCAAGAATAATAATGGAGTAATGGGGACACATGTGTTACATCCCATAAATTCTTGACATTTAGATGGCCTATTCGCATGTTGGTTAAGAGTTTTAGAATGTCATACATGCCAGAAAAAGGCCCGGGGGAAGACCGGACAAGCGCCGCATCGAACCGTCGCAAGAGGAGGCCAGGACAACCCCCTCCGCGATGGCAACGTGCCACGGAGGTTGTCCCTTCGCGATGGCCAACATGCCACATAGGGGTTGTCAAGGCTAAAGTATATATACCCCTCCACTTTGGTTTTGAAGAATAATAATCATAATTTCCAGAGAGTAACCAGAAAACAGAGGGAACGAGGTTTCTATTGAACTTTCCTTCCGTTTATGCTATTAAACGCGGTCCAAACTCGAATTAATCTTGGGTAGTGAAGTATTAAGGTACCAGGAACATTCCTACGGAGTTAGTTTCGTGAAATTCGGCCATCGAACCGTCATCCTACCGAGATAAGGTAAGTGAAATTGCTCCAAATTAGTTTCAATATACTCCTAGCCCTAAAGTGAGCATTTCTCCCTTCTGGACTTCCGAGAAATAGCGAGTTTTCGGCTGTTTTTTGATAAGTCAAAGTTTGGGATATATATATATATTCAAAGTAGTATTTTCTTACAGAATATCGATGAATTTAGTTCTAATTGCAATAAATATGAATGTAGTTGGAATAAATAGTTGAATATTGGCCGAGTTACGCCAGTTAGCCAGAAAGATGACAACTAAGGTATGTAAAGCCGATTTCTTCGGCAAGTTAGTAATTCTGGTATAGTAAAATAGAATAAATTCCAGAAGGAAGTTCCAGAAGCCGAGTATTAAGTATGTTGTATTATTATGTCATATCCAAAATAAAAGTCAGTAAATCAGTATCATACAGCAAGATCTTATCCCAAACTTAGTTTAACTCAGTATTAGATTTAGTTTAATTCAGCAAGAGATTCAGAATAGAATATCATAACATGGATAGTATTTTCATATTTAATATACATGTTATATGTGATTACTGTTGCTTGTTGAGACTTGTTTGTGATATGTGGGCACCCTTAGAGCTTCCTT
>JACEIK010012149.1:0-32086 GCA_018107945.1 Datura stramonium | reverse complement strand
GTTATTCCGGGAAAAATTCCCACTAGTATAAATAGAACACTTAGGTTCATTTTTAATTATTCTGACTTGGTGGAGCAAGAACGTGGGTTACAGGCAGTTTGAGGATCTTTATGGGTGGAGGTGTAGATATCCCATCGGATGGTTTGAGGTTGGCCTGGCAGCTATCGTAGGACAAGATTTGGTTCATGAGGCAATGGTGAAGGTTTAGTTGATAAGGGACCGATTGAAAGCCGCTCAGAGTCGTTAGAAGTCGTATACCAATGTGAGAAGAAGGGATTTGGAGTTTGATATGGACGACTAGGTATTTCTGAAGGTATCTCCCATGAAGGGAGTCATGCGGTTTGGAAAGAAAGGTAAACTCAGTCCCGACTATATTTGTCCTTACCGAGTTATGAGAAGAGTCAGCAAGGTAGCATATGAGTTAGACTTACCCTCAGAGTTGTCCTCAGTTCATCCATATTCCATGTGTCACTTTTGAAGAAGTGTTTGGGTGATCCAGCCTTGGTAGTTCCTGTAGATTGCATTGGGGTGAAAGACAGCCTCAGTTATGAAGAAGTCCCCGTTGAAATCTTAGATCGTCAGGTTTGTAAGTTGAGAAACAAAGAAATAGCTTCAGTTAAGGTTTTATGGAGAAATTAGCATGTTGAGGGAGCTATGTGGGAGGCCGAGGTGAACATGATGGCTAGGTATCCACGTTTGTTCTATACCGGCTCGGTTCCGACTTGAGGTATCAGTTTTTACCTATGACTCTATTTAGTTTTCATGTTTGGATCATGTGTGCAAGTTTCTTTTATTTGTATGAATGTGTATGTAAAGTATGAGGTCTGTTCATCTATGTGGTTTTATTTGGAGGTAGTCATTCTGTGAAATTTCGATTAAAATAATCAATATATGGCTATGATAAATTTTATGTTTCGGTTTGCTACTTGTTTCCCACATTCGAGGATGAATGTTTTCAAGGTGGAGATATTGTAATACCCCGAAATGGGATAAGAGTAGACCCGGGAGTCAAATTTGAAAAGTGCAGAAAACTAGCAAAAATATAAAAGGACGGATGACCCTACGACTCGTGGTAATATGTAGTCGTGGTTTGGGAAGTCATGAAAATAGTGGAGACAACAGACGGTGCAATGACCCATTGTATGTAACAACGAGTCGTTGTCACCAGTTGTTGGGAGGTTTGGACTTAGGCTGAGGAGGAAGCAACGGGGCATCCCATGATTCGTGGTTAAGAGGGACGACCCATTGTTTCCAGTCTTCGTTCGTGGGTTGAAGGTTCCAGTGCAGACAACGGATGGAAACCACGACTCGTTGGAAATCACCATGAGTCGTGGTAAGGCTCGTGGGAAGGAAAGCAAGGTTTGGTCAAGGAGTTGACGACGGTCGATCCAACGACTCGTCCTATGAAGTCATGACTCGTCCTAATGAGCCATGGGAAAGATACGAGGCATGAGATGAAGTAGTGGACTCAACGACTCGATACCACGAGTCGTGGTATGTTGTCATGACCCGTTGGGTCGGTCGTTGGTCTGTCCGGGGAAGGTTTTCAGGGAAATTATTTTAAGGGCATTTTCGACCATTCCACATTTTTAGCCCCTAAACTACGTCGTTTTGGATATTTTCTGAGTATGATAATATGAGGTAAGTCCTTTATGCATGCCCATTCTCATGCAAGAATTTTAGAGAGATTTATGAGAGATTCAAGGTCTTCTTCCCCAAGTTTCCATCAATTTCTTTGTGGGTATTCAAGGAGTTTCGAATCAACCCATTTCCAGGTATGTAGGGTTTTAGAATGGGTGGAATTCTACGTCACCCATGCCCAATTTCGAATTTAAATCATCAATCCTCCTATTCAAGTCTATGGGGTTTTACTCAAATACATGAAAATGTGATTTCACTTTATGGGTATGATTTAATTGAGTTTTAATTATTGAATTATGAATCATGGGCAGGTTTTATCATTATTTTCATTTAATCATGTTTCAACTTTTAAATCCAAATTGCCCATTTGATGAAAGTTCATGGAAGTTATGATTTATGAAAAATACTCTATCATTTGAGTTTATTGATGATGGAAAAGTATGATTTTCTAGTTACCCATGTTTATGAGCATATTTTGAAAGAATTGAGTATGATGAAGTAATGGAAAATGCCCACATGTTGAAGAATGATTTACGATTTATGAAACGAATTACATGATTTATCGATTTATGATGTTAGCCGATGAAAAGGGATTTGATTCTTGGCTAAGCATGTTTTAAAGGGGATCAATGATGATAATAATGTTATATCTTAGCCAATGAATTTTAATGCATGATGTTATTGATTTACGTATGAGCCTGTATGCTTGTTTTTGGGAGCTGTGTCTAGTACCGAGCAGCCCGACGTTCCAAGGACTACGTCGGTTTCTCATAACCACGTGCCACCGTGGGTGTCTAAATGATATGATGTATTAATAATGATCCCCTCAAATGTGATATCACGCCTTATGCACGACCCGCGCCTGGAAAGCCAGGGTCGGCTCTGCCCACTTGAGCGAGATAGTGGGGCATCATGAAAGGCTCTACCATGATGCTATCGGTCATGACGAGTCCTCCGATTGTTTCGCATATTTTATGCATTGTTATGTTTATGTTATTGTCTCAAGTTATATGTTGATAATGTTACTTACAATTATGATAATGAAGGGTTATGAATGATTTGAAAGTCTTGAGCCCTATGTTTTATTACGAACATTTTGATGCAAGCATGATGTCCTTCTCCTATGTCTATTTATGAGTTTACTTTACTTTTAAAATGTTCGTTGTACTTACCTTGAATACTCGATACATTCCACGTACTGACCGCATACTTTCTATGCTGTATCATTTCTTGATACAGGGTCCGAATCTCAGGCTCACCCTTATCCTTAGTCCATCTCAGCTTACACTAGCAGCTTGTTGGTGAGTCCTCATGTTCCGAGGGCCATTTGATAAACCTTCATGTTGATTATGTTTCAGTATTGCTCGGGTTAGTTGTGGATTTTGTCCCATCAACCTATCTTATGTATTAGAGGTTTTCAGAAAAATGCGTAGTACTCAGCTTATGTAAAAGTTGGTATTTCCTGATGCTATGTCATGGTTACGTTTCCGCGATGTTTTATGATTAATATTCCACTTATTTATATGAGATTAGTTGTATGCATATGCCATGGGTTAAATTGGGGTCTCTTGGGGTCCCTTGTCCCCTGTCTACGATCCGTGTGTACGTTGGGGTCGTGACAATAAGGCTCAAGGTTTTCAAAACATTTGTAATCCATTCCTCATCATAGTCATAAGAGAAAACTTTATAAATCATAACTTGAGACAAAGTAACATAAACATAACAAATGCATAAAAACATGCGGAACAATGGGAGGAATCATCATAACCGACACCATCATGGTAGAGCCTTACATGATGCCCCAACTATCTCACTCAAGTGGGCAAAGTCGTCCTGGCTTTCCAGGAAAGAGACGTGCAGTATGTGATATCACAAAAGAGGGGATCCATTAACATTGTAATGTATCAATATAAACCTACAGTGGCACGTAGTTATGAGACACCGACGTAGTCCTTTTAACGCCGAGCTACTCGATGCTAGACACTGGTCCCAAAAATATGCACATTAGGCTCGTACGTAAATCATAAACATCATTCATGATATTCATGGAAAAATAAACATTTAACATTGTTGATCCCCATTTAATTACATGATTAGCCATGAATCAAGGGCCCATTAATCAGCCTACGTCATAAATCAAGAAATCATGAAATCCACATCATAAGTCATAAATCATACTTGAACATGTGGGCATTACCCAATACTTTAACATGCTTGAAAATACTCAATTCACTTGAAAACATGATTATAAATATGGGAAAATTGAAAACATGCTTTTCATCATAAATATCTCATCATACTAGAACATCATCATAATTCTCAACTTTCATGAACTTCACATAATTGGGCATTTTGATTTATAAAGCTTGAAACATAATTTTAACGGTAAACAACATAAAATTTTCCCATGATTCATAATTCAATTGCAATCTCTTTTAAATTATAACCATGTAGAGAATTAGAAATTTCATGCATTGGGTTAAAACCCCATAGAATGAATATAGGAATTTCTATGATTTAAAGAGAGATTAGGCTTGGGTATGAACAGATTTACCCATTCATAACCCTACATACCTGGGGAAGATCAGATTTTACTACTCCTTGAGAGCCCAATGAAAGATTGAAGGAAAACTTGAAGAGCTCTAACTTGATTACCTCCTAAACCCCTTCATTATGCATGCATGGATGTGAATGACCTTAGGACAGATTTTCCCCTCATAAAACACAACATTTCGAGCCTTAAACAACGTAGTTTAGGACCCTAGAACTTAGGAATGATGAAAATGCCCTTAATGAATTTTTTGAAAATTTTGCACAGGCAGCGACAACGACCGACCCAACGGGTCGTGCCTTGATACCACGACTCGTGGTGTCCGTCCGTTAAATCACCTGCCCATTCTTAACTTCTCAAATTCAATGCTATGACTCGATAGGATGAGTCGTTACAACAAGGTACGGTCCATTGAATCCTCTCATCGTTTCCCCTGATGTCCTGCACCTAGACCTTCCCACGAGCCACACCATGACTCGTGCCTACTTCCATCAAGTCGTGATCTCCATCCTTCACTTCGATTGGGAATTTTCCTACTCCTTCCCATGATTGCTCACCACGATCCACCGTTTCTCACAACGAGTCGTCCTACGACCCGTTGCTTCCTCCTGGACAATGGACCAGTCTCACCATGACCACTAACAAAGACTCGTGGCATCGACCCACGAGCCGTTCCTTGATCCGTTACTCCCCACTTCGACCCTTCTGTACCTCACCATGAATGCCTCCTACGGATCGTTTACATGACCCGTTTTGTGATATTTTCCCAGATTTCGGCCAACTTCCATTTTTAAATTTCTGGATCTAGTCTTAGGCATTTTTGGGGTATTGCAACAAGCCATAGTACCAAACAGGTCAAATCTTCAAATCTTCATTTCTTACATCATTTTGAACCTATTTTGCTTAGTTTCCTGCTCAAATCAACTCCAATCATTTGTTAGCACATAAAACACACACATACATGGATTTAAGGTTAAATTAAGAATTATGAACTCAAAACATTATCAAATATAACTAAAAACATGACAAATGGGCATAAAAATATGCCCAACATCACCTTACATAAAATTGATATTCATGAAAATCATGCATACTTGAGAAAATCACCATATCTTGAAATTCATAAAGGGTTCTTGTCAAAATCATACATCACGATTATAAAACATAATTCAAAACTGTAGGGACTTGAATTCACAAGAGAATAATAGAATTTAACTAAAATTTAAAATAATCCTTGTAGTTCATAATCATGCTTAAAACTTAGAATTCAAAATTTCATGAGAGACGTGATAGAAATATGAAACCCTAATCATGAAAACATATATTGGATTAATTAACAATCCTCAGATTGTTATGTTCTCCACTGGAAGAGAAGAAAGAGGAATTGAGTTTCACAGAAGGGGTTTTCAAAATCCACAAGATATGGGGACGTCGTAGCGCGAGACAACTTAAGAGGAATTTCTAGAACAGGAGCTTCTAGAGATTTGGATGAGAAGATGGATGAGACATGATGTAAGAGAGAAAACTAATGAGGGGAATAGATGGGTTTTAGTAAAGAGGTATTTTAGAATCTTTTTTCAGATCTGAGGTTTGTAAACAAGAGAATGAATTGAGAGGGAAAGTTGGGATGGGGTTATTTAAGAGAGACGAAGCGACGTGTTGAGTCAAGGAAAGGAGATATTGATTGGGTTTAAAGTGAAAATACATAGGTAAAGAAAGGCAGGAACAAATGTTCCTATGTGGCGATTCAAAATAATATTTAATTCATTTTCATAAGTAGTGAGTGTAATACTAACCTGTGAAGGGGACTGGGTCCCTTCTCTAAAGTTCTGAATCATGTTGCCTAATATCTATCCCGCCTACACTCTTTCTTCTCACATGTTTACCGTGCGTGTATACTTGTTAAGGTATGAAACTAAGTTAGACATAGTTTGATAGTTAAACACTTGGATACATATATTGCCTGAGCAAAGCCAATAAGGAGAAAGATTTCAAGGAGAGAAAGGAATAGAGAAAGTGAGACTAGTTCATCTTTATTAGCCCCAGCTTCAGCTGATTCTTCTCAAGTTGGTCCATGCTTAAGGCCTTTGTGAAGATGTCAGCTATTATGGTCTTCAGTCTTTTAGAATTGCATACGGATGTTTCCTTTTTCAACATTCTCTCTCAAGAAGTGATGCTTGATGTCCATGCGCTGGGTTCTCTTATGTTGAACTGGATTCTTTGCCATGTTCAAAGAACTTATATTGTGGAAGAGTTGAGGAACATAGTCAGATTTGGTTTTAAAGTCTTCCAACTACTTCTTAATCCATAATAGTTGAGCACAACATGAAGCAACAGCTACATGTTCAGCCTTTGATGTGGAGAGAGCCACCGAGTTCTATTTTCTTGTTCCTAAAGAAATCAAGGAGGGACCAAGAAAGTGAGAATTTTTGAGGTACTTTTCCTATCAACCAGGTACCCAGCATAGTCAGCATCAGCATAACTAATCAGATCAAAATTGTCACAAGAGGGATAAATGAAGATAAGATCAAAAGTCCCCTTGAGATATCTGAGGATTCTTTTAGTAGCTTTGAGATGAGACTCCTTTGGACAGGCTTGAAAATAGGCACACATTGCCACACTGAAGACAATATCTAGTCTACTAGCTGTTAGATACAGAAGATACCTAATAATTTCTCTGTAGATAGTTTCATTCACCTGGGGACCAGGTTTATCTATGTCTAGTTTTGTAGAGGTGCCAATGGGAGTATCAATGGGCTTGGCATTTTCCATGTGGAATCGAGTCAAAAGCTCCTTAATGTATTTTTTCCAACTTATCATGGTTCCATTTTTAGTCTAATTCAACTCTCCCATCATTCTAATTTCAAACTTACTTCCCATGAGCTTGGAAAATTTTTCACATAGAGAATCAAGAGTAGCTCCAAATATGATATCATCCATATAGACTTGAATAATCAACAGATTTCTTCCTCTAGTTTTTAGAAAGAGAGTGTTGTCGATCTTCCCTCTATTGAATCCATTTTCTAATAGAAATTTTGATAGTATTTCGTACCATGCACATGGAGTGCTTTAGCCTATTTAATTCCTTGTCCATCTTGTACACACGATGAGGATGATCGATATCTTAAAAACCAAGGGGATGCTTAGCATAGTCTTCTTCCTTCAGGTGCCCGTTCAGAAAAACACTTTTCACATTCATTTGAAACAACTTAAACTCCAGAAAAGGGCAAAAGAAATCAACATTCTGATGGCCTCCATTATAGCAAGTGGACCAAAGGTTTCAACATAATGTATCCCTTCCTCCTGATTATATCCTTGAATAACCAATGTTGTAACCAATGTTGTCTTATTTCTTGTGGTGAATCCTTATTCATCCAACTTGTCCCTCAAAAACCACCTGGTCTCTATGATAGTTTCGTCTAAGTGTCTGGGGACCAAGAGCCATACTTTATTTCTGACAAACTGATGAAGTTCCTCCTGCATAACATTGACCCATTCAGCATCAATTAGGGCTTCTTTTTTGTGCTCGACCTAAGATATGAAGGCTGCGAAGGAAAATATATTTCTAGATTTGGACTTGGTTTGCATACTAGAATCTATTGGAGACATCAGATTATCCAGAGGGTGAGAGGATCTGTGCTTCCAGTTTTAACCCCTTAAAAATGATTGACTTTAAGAGGTACCTGGTCCTTTCCCTGGATGTTCTTTTTGTATATCATTTGGATGATGATCTTCAAGGTCATTATCTTGGCCTTCATTTTTTATGGGACCTTATTCTCCAGCTAGTCCCAATACCTCTGGAGCTGATTCCTCATTATCTTCTAATTTGATTGGATCATCCGTGGCTTTATTTTCAAGAGCATCTCTTTGAATATGCAGCGGTTGTTTGAGATCATTATCTTCCAGATTCTCTTTATTGCTTAGTTTCCCGAATTCATCAAATATCATATGGATGCTCTATTCAATGCATTGTGTCCTTTTCTTATAGATACGGTAAGCCTTTCTATTTGATGAATACCCCAAGAAGACTTCTTCATCACTTTTAAGATCAAACTTTCCCAAGTTGTCTTGCCTATTGTTCAACACAAAACACTTGCAACCAAAGGTGCGAAGATAATTCAACTTATGCTTCTTCTCGTTTAGCAACTCATAGGGTGTCTTCTCAGGAAGGGACTTGATCAAGCATCTGTTGATCACATAACATGTAGTGTTGACTGCTTCAGCCGAAAAAGTATTTGCAATTCCTCCAGGGATCAGGATGGTTGTAGCAATATCTACCAGTGTTATGCTCTTCCTCTCCATAACTCCATTTTTCTGAGGAGTTCTAGGAGCTGAGAAGTTATGACTGATTCCCTTTTCTGAATAGAACTCATCAAATTTTGCATTTTCAAATGCTATACCATGATCTGATCTGATCCCAACATTCTTGTTTTCTAAATTTACTTGTATTTGATTGGAAAAGGACTAAAATACAAAGAAAGTTTCATCTTTAGATCGTAAAAATATTATCCAAGTGAATCTGGAATAATCATCAATAATAACTAGAATGTATCTCTTGCCACCTCGACTTGAAATTTTCATTGGTACACATAAATCCATATGAATTAGTTCTAATGGTTTGGAGGTGCTCATTTCCTTTTTTTTTCTTGAAAGAGGACCTGTTATGATTTCCTTTCACAGTCGCATAACAGATTTTGTTCTCTACAAACTTCAATTGGGTAGACCATGGACTAGGTCATTAGTGACTAGCTTGTTAAGAAGAGAGGAGTTGACATGTCCTAATTTCTATGCCACAAAGAGGTATTGTCTTCTACCGCTCTGAGACATGTGAGTTCATCACCAAATATAGTGTTCAAGTTAGCAACATACATGTTCTTTCACCTTTTTGCTATCAAAATAATATCTCCCGATTTGAGACTATTTACAGTACAAAAGGCAGACAAGAACTTTACATCATTACCTTTATCACAGATCTGGGGAGCACTCAGCAGACTATACTTCAACCCATTCACATAGTATACATTATCTATAGCATGAGAAAGAGTTTTTCCAATATTTCCAACACCAACAATGTATCTTTTCTTTCCATTTCCAAGGAGAAACTTCCACCTTAAAATGCCTTGAGTGAAAGAAAATATTCCATCCTTCCTATCATGTGCCTTGAGAAGCCACTATCGTTAAACCAACTTTGACTATTCCCTCTCAGTCTTTCCTATAAGGAGAATCATTTGTTATCTTGGGAACCCATTTTAACTTGAGTTCCCAAAAAGCAGGATAAAGTAAGTATTAGGCTCTTTCTGGTCCATGTTGGCAGTATGGTGTTTCTTTTGGTCTCAACGCTATTTGCTAGTTTTTTCATAGCTATAAGTCTAGCTGAGCAGATACTTTTAAGGTGACCATTTTAACACGGTAAGTACATAACAAATTATTGGGATCAAACACATATTTTCTATAAGGATTATAGGAAGCATTGGATTTTTGATAGCCAAGACCTTCACCATTGTTAGATCTTTGATTGGTTAGGTTTGTCAAAACTTGAGAGCAGGTAGTCCATTTGAGAGCCTTGTCAAGATCAACTTTGATTCTGACTAGGTCCCTCTCAAGTTTCATGCTTCTTTCTAAAGAGGCAATGCGATATAATTGAGACTTCTTCAACTTTCCTCAAGCTCAACCTGAAGATCTTGACTTCCACCCTTCCCCTTATCACCAGATTGGGATGTTTGTTTTATTTTCTCAAGGAGAATGAGGTTTTTAGAAGACAATACATCACACTTTCTTCTAGTTCAGCTAGTTGAGTTGTCATGACAATTTTTTCCATTTCATAATCATTAAGTTTCTTATTCAATGATTCCTTCTCTTTAGTGATATCACAAAATGAATCAATTTAAAACATATGCTAAAGACCTTAACTTCTTCAAGTTATAGTCCTTATGATTTTTCGTAATATCAAGAAAGGTTACCTCTTCATCATCATCTTTATCCGACTTCGCATTAAACCAAACAAAGAGTTGAAGGGTGAGTCTTCATCTTCAATCACCATCATTGATGCATCTTTGGGATCCTCGCACTCATCTGATTCACAGGATTATTCTTCCTATGTAGCCAGAGCTTGTTTGACCACATGGTTAGCATCTGCTTTCCTCTTAATCCTATCTACGACCCATTCCTTCCTTATCCCCTTTTCAGCATTTTTTTTCATATAGTCGTTGTACTTGAAAAATACTGGGGGCAGTCTTTGATGAAGTGACCAGCCTTGCCATACTTATGGAAACTGTCATTTCTATTGGAGAATTTGTTGGGATTCGTTCTTCTGTAAAATACTCAATTTCTTATTATTACATTTTGAAAATTTTTGGTCAGTAAGCCATTTCCTTGTTTTCTTTAGTGGAGTCAGTTAGGGCATCTTTGAGAGCTAGGCCTTTATCCTTCTTTGGATCTTTTCTTCGTTGATCTTGTTGCTTTTTGAGCTCATGAGTCTTCAACTTCCCAATTAGTTCATCCATAGTGAGGGTTTGAAGGTATTGAGATTTAGTGATGGCATCCACTTTGCTTTCCCAAGACTACTTTGAGGATTTATTGAATGAGTGTACTAGGTTTTATTTTTAACGGAGGTGAACCTGGTGTACATCTCCTGAATAGATTCACCTTCTTTCATGGAAAACATCTCATATTGGGTTGTGAGCATGTATACCTTGGAATGTTTGACTTGGCTAGTTCTCTCATGAGCAGTCCTCAAGTAGTCCGATATCTCCTTTGCTGACTTACAGGCAGAGTTTCTAGTGTACTCATCAGGTCCTATTCTACATAGCAGAAGTTTCTTTGCTTTGTAATTCTTCTCAAGCTTCTTCCTGTCACTCTCTACATATTGCCTTCTAATTTTAGGAACAGAGGTAGTAGAATCATCTTTAGTTACTATTTTCATAGGGACATAAGTTCCATCATACATGATTTCCCAGAGCTTGCTATCTTTAGCCATGATAAAATCATGCATATGAGTCCACCACCACCCATAATACTGACCATTAAACTGACCTTCTTCTAGATTTGGTGGAGAGGCCATTGAAGTAGGATGTCTCCTAGGTGTTAACCTTTTAGGAAGTACATGCTCTGATACTAATTGATGGCATGTATGAGTCCACCATCAGTCAAAGGACTAGGTCCTTGGCTGTCAATCAACCAAGAGACGAGCACTAAATAGATTAAACAGTAAGATAAATGATACAAGATGTTTATGTGGAAAACTTCTTGCTCAAGAGAATAAAACCACAACCTACCACGCAGGATTTCACAAACAACTTTACTATGTTCGAGCAACAATGATTACAGACTCTTGTAATCCATAGGATTAAACTCTTAATCCTACCCTCCTTGTAATAACTCTATTACAAGACTTCATGGAAATAACTCTATTGCAAACAACTCTAACCAATACACTTTGGCTACCTCTAACCCTATCACCAACTAAATCTAGTTGATATCTCTTTCTAATGCCACAAGAAAAGTTACAATAAAACACCTACATAACTTTATAAAGTAAATAGTAGGTTTACACTTGAGAATAAAATACAAACAACAACATGGACTAGGAGACAACTTCAGTTGAGAGCGAGCAGGTCCATTGTTAATCCACTTTGTTTCATATGAGCACTGACGACTTTTGCAAAAGATACCTCGATTTTTCAAAATGCAAAAAACTAGGTCATATTTTTGGTCATCTCTATCCATATATAAGAGACTAGAAATCTAGAAGAGATCCCATTGGATAGTACATTTGACCTGCTGCAGCTTCACCAGCCACCACAAAAAAAGTACACTTTGCAACAGTACTTTGGCCACCCGATACGCTGTCCGACTAGGTCCTATTAGGAAAGCCATAGAAGGGGTCTGGTCCTTTCCACGGTTTGTCTATCATCTAAACAAAGAGTACAACAGTTTTCCTGAACTGCATTAACATTTTGTCAAATCCAATGGGTTATGAAAGAAACTTCATTTCATTTTTTCTTCTCTAACAAGGGAGATAGGAGGGCTAAAATGGGCAAACACTAGCTGATAAGACGCTAAATTCAAATTCATGAAATTGCAACTTAAATTATGATACGCGGTTATAGGGGAACATGAGTCCGCATTATACATGTATTAAGAAATATACTGAATACTTATGAATACTCAATTATAAACCTAGTTATTATNCTCAATTATAAACCTAGTTATTATTATATATTAATTTAAGGTCGCTATAGAAACTCATAAACGTTAAATTCTAAATTTTTCTCTTTATGATTGCCGATACAGATGTTAGGTGTATTTACACATCTACTAATCATATTTTACTCGCATTTGTATCTTTTTCTAAGAGTAAAAAATCTAAATACACCTAAGTATACTTAATTATGTGTCAGCAAACTAATAGAAGTGCATTGTTGGTTCGCCAACTAGGTTGGGTTGTAGGTATCATTACCACTTATGTAAATTGAGTCATGACACATTAAGAATAATATAATCTTTGAATGTCATCCTCATCATTTTGTGGTCAAGGATCGAGCAACCAAGACTTAGATATTTTCATCAGCAAATAGCAATGACGTCTATAACCTGCCTCTCAAGTGTCGACTCTCCAATCAAACTTCCACACATTTTGTAGTCAAGTACTTCTCCTTTTGTTTGCATCATCGTCATGTCCATCCATATCAAGTAGCCCTTCATCAAGTGCTCCATAAAAATCATCTTCCAGTATGTAGTTCTAGCTCTAGTAATTTATGTAATGCTTGTCAATTTGGCATGTCACCCAAATTGTCACTTTCATATTAAGTTAATTAAAGTTCTTTCATTTTATATTTTTTTTAATTTTTGGGGTCTCTCCCCCTTTTATCCTCTGATGGTCAACAAAAATATTTTTTTGTTGACAATTTCTTTAGCTTTACATGGATTTATTCAATATTCCTTAAATTTGGTGCTGCAAATTTTTTTGAGAGATTTCATCTCCAAGTTTGAAGGTAATTTATGCTAAAGTTAATGTTCTTCAAATTGATGGGGGAGGAGAAGTTCATACATTAACATCAATTTTTGCAAAGTTGGTATCTTGTATAACCCTGCCTATCCTCGTACACATGAACAATAGGGTAAAGAAGAGCATAAACATTGGCACATATTATAAACCGGCTTATGCAGCATGGCTCACAGCTCAACACTATTTAAATTTTAACATTTTTCCTTTAAGACTGCACTTTACGTCATTAATAAGCTCTATACGCCTGATAACAATGGTAAATTGCCTTTTGAGCTATCCTCCTAAATATCTTTATCTCAAAAACTTCAACCTATGTTTCCTCTACTTACATCCATATAACATGCATAAAATGACCAATAGACACCAACCCTATATGTTTATTGAATACAACAAAAAATACATGCATATAGGTGCCTTAATAGGAGCTCCAGTCGTATACATATTGTGAGACACATTCAGTTCGACGAGTGTGTTCTTCCCATTTACAACTCAGTCCATACTTGGTAAGCCTCAAGTCTATCTTCACCAATCTCACCCATAGTTCTATGCCCCATGCACTATTCTTTCTCCAAATGACTCTATTTCTATGTTTCTCTAAATGGAATATCACCCCCAACCATATCTATCACCAAACCATACTATATATATTTCCCATCCTCTAGTTCCTCTTTTGATGCTCATGTTACTTGAGCTCCTATCTCCTCCCGCCTTAGATTCCTCATTTTATCAATTTTAAGCCCTTATCCTCTCATAAATCAAACTCTGTTTCTCATATTATCGATACCTCCTTATTGAAATGTGCCAAAAATCCCAACTAGAACTCATCCTATGTAGTTGATGCGTATGCTTCCCTCCACCCACTCAATCATTAATTCCATCTCATCACCAAACACATAACTAATGTCCCTATCCAAAGCCATATTTACTGAGATGACTGTCCTCTTCCATAGTAAAAGTAGGTCATTAGTTCCTCTACACCCTTCGATGAATATTCTTAGCTTCAAATGGGTGTTCCATATTAAGTGAGATTCCTTTAATACTTTTCCTTCATTTTCTTCAAGAAATTATCATTTACCATCTCTCGCTCACCTTCACTTTACTTGCAA
Organism: Datura stramonium; assembly: GCA_018107945.1. NCBI lineage: Eukaryota > Viridiplantae > Streptophyta > Magnoliopsida > Solanales > Solanaceae > Datura > Datura stramonium. The sequence continues at coordinate 17,781 of JACEIK010012149.1, read as the reverse complement.
GCATTTTTTGATACGGATTGGGTTGGTTGAAATTTGGGAAGACTCCAAAGGATCAAATGCATCTAAAATGGTTCAGGATGAGTTTGTAGATGCCTTCTAATAGTATTTCATTCTCTAGGAGATTCAGGATGTGAAGGATGATGAGTCCTTGGAACTCAGGAAGAATAAAGTGAAAGCTAGAGATTATGGCCACAGATTTACTCACTTAGCTAGATTTGCACCAACGATGGTCAGTACTATGCATGCTAGGGTTCATAAGTTTGTGGTCGATCTCAAACCTTATTTGATTGGTGAGTATTTCCTTGCAAAATTAAAAAATGATATGGATATTGCTAAGATGATGGTATATGCACAACAGAAAGAAGAGCATAAATAAAAGGTCATAGTAGAGCGAGAAAGAGATCAGAGTAGGAGGGCTAGATCAATTGTCTATTATGAGCAATGTCAAGACCCGAGCATGGACCCCTGATCATAAAACGAAGCCTAGAACCACGAATGACTTTAAGCTAATCCATGACACATGCATAACTTACTTTAGAACATAAACAAAGTAGGACTTTCTTAAAGCATAACATAAAGAATGAGCGGAAGTTTATAATATCATAAATCATATAGAAAGGTACAACAAGTGAAAACTGCTGAAACATCTACTATCAAGTCTGAAAACCTCTACTTATACTATGAGCTGATGGTACAACACCCCCAACTAGCTCAACTAAAATCTGAAAATTGAAGACATATGAGAACATACGTCAAAAATGACGTCCTCAAATGATGAGGACTCACCAAAACTACTGAAGCTGTAGATGAATAGAATCTAACAACAGAACTGAGACTGATCACCTGAACCTATATCATAAGATGATATAAAATAAAAGTATGCGGTCAATACTTTGAGAGTACTGAGTATGCAGGATAAATAAAACATGAGGGTAGATACAAAATTCTAACATCTTAATCGGGAGATATTCATAAACATGAGTTATTCATTATAATTGAAGCATAATGACCCAAGGTTTGCAAGTAAAATCATATAGTTTAACATGTTTGAAATCATAAGTAAAAGCTCATAAACTAATCAATGAGTCAATTATACTATAAAACATGATATCGTAAAATCCTGAACATGAATATCTTAAAACATGAAGAACAATGAGAGATTCTCATAACTGACACAACTATGAATGATCATATGATGCCCAACTATCTCGCTCAAGTTGGAAAAGCTGTGTTAAGCCTTACCTCGACAAAGAATGATAAAGTCCTGATATTACTTGTGAGCCCATTTGAGAGAGGTAGACACTCTCTACTAGCGAGGACCCCTTCATAATCATACCTATTATTGCACGTAGTTCTGAGACCTAGGTGCGCTGAGCCCTAGCCTACTCGGTGCTAAATACTACTCCCAAAACATGCATATTTCTCATAGTCATAATCATAAAACATACTTATTTTTACATGGTCTAGTTAGAAACATGAAAATCATTAACATACTTGACATACGTGAACTAGCCATGAAAATACGCTAAATCGACCATGATACATAAGCTTGAGATTCATAAAATTCATGCATAATTAAGTAAACCATCATAAATAAACATAGGTTCTTAAGAGATTCTTGAAGAAAACATGCAATCATAATCATAAAATATGGATCGAATCATAAGAGAATTGAAGTGGTAGAAGATCATAAGAGATTTCATCAAATATGGGTCTAACCCTAGAATTTTCATAAATCATAATTGGAGAATTAAATTCATGAAATTGATTTGAAATGGGGCATGAGGGTGGAAGAAATCCCCCGTTCATGATTCTATATACCTATTCTTGATAGAATTGCTGCTTAGAATTAAGATCCAAGAGACTTGGAGAAGATGAAGATGAAAAACCCTATCTTCCCTTGAGAACTTGATTTCTCAACTATAGTGTTTGGAGAGGAATGAGGAGTTAAGCTAAGTAAAATGCTATAATGCACCCTTTAGGACACCCAAAAGGATGTCACTTAGAGGTTAAAAGCATAGAGTTTTACTAAGATACCCCTGGACTGGCGGATTAAAAAATCCCGCAAGCAGAACCCAAAGCCCATACAATTGACCATTGGTTCAACCAACGGTTCATTGGTTCTTGCTTCTACTCTGAATAATCCTTTGAACCTACTCCAATGACTAAAACCGACGACCACTATAATCTAATAACGGGTCATACAATCCACTGTTAGTTCTGGATGAATTTTGTCACATTTCTAAAGTTCCTCACTACGAGACTAGAAACAAGTCATTGGTTCTTAGGAAGACTCATTCTGAGAGTCATTGAATGGACTAGTGGCATTTTTTCTGCTAGTTCTATTGCAAGTATCATATTTGATCTTGTTACGATCCGAACATAGGTCCGGATTAAGACATGGAACCTAGAATCATAAATGGCTCCAAGTTGACCCATGACATGAACATAATAACTAACTCAACATAATCAAGGTGGAAAGAAAATGGATTCTGAAATAGCAAAAGTCTTAATATTAAACATTTGAACAACGAAAATACATAACACTGATTCCGAAATTAAATACAACACTATTTTTGAAAAGACTCTGCATACTAACGAGCTGATGAGACAAGACCCCAACTAGCTCACTGACAATCTAAAACTGAAAATAGCAATAATGCCACTAACTGAAGGTCCTCGAAGGATGAGGACTCACCAACAACTAGCTAAACTGAACTCTAGTGACCGGCTAGTGGAGAGACTGACCCTGAAAGTCTCAGCCTATTTCATGAAATGATACAACATAGAGTATGCGGTAAGTAATTGTAATGTACTGAGTATGCAAGGTAAATAAAACGGACAAATCAAAATACATAAGTGTTCATAAGAGTGGGACAGTATAAAACATGTAATGATAGTCATAACATAAACACGAGGCTCAAGATTTTCAGAACCATTTATAATTTAGTAATAATCTTAATCATAAGAGAAACCTTGTAAAAACGTAATTTTAGCCAAACTATCACAAATATGAAAATGCATAAATCATGAGGAATAATAGGAGGACTTGTCTTAACTACACTATCATGATAGAGTTTACATGATGCCCCAACAATCTCGCTCAAGTGGGAAGAGCCATCACAGGCTTGCTAGGACAAGGATGTATATAGCGTGATATCACTTATAGGGACCCACATAGAGTCCATGAGCATAAAACTATATTGTCACGTAGTTCTGAGACCATGGAGTTTACCTGAATACCGGGCCTACTCGCTGCTATACACAGCTCCCAAAGACATGCACATAAAGGCTCATATAGTAATCGTGAAGTCATACATGAAGTTCATGGCTGGATAAATCATAACATACTTGATTTTGCTTGATATACATGATTAGCAATAAATTAGGACCCATGAGTCAGCCAAAATCATAAACTCGTAAATCATGAAGAACACAGATTCTTGATAAAATCACTATACTTGAAATTCATAAATTCACGAAGAGTACTGAAGGAAATCATATCATAAATCATAAATCATAATTTAGGGCTTAGGAAGATCAAAATTATAATAGAATCATAAACTTGACTTTTTGTGACACTTGCATATTGGGCATAAATTGATTAAAATTTGAAACCATGAATTAATATTCAAAATAGGTATAAAATCTACTCATAGATCTTAAAAATATGATTTGATACATGAAGGAAATTGACTCTTAGATAAATCATTGAGAATTTCATAAAAATTAGGTATATGCCCCACAAGATCATGAACTTGATCCAGAATTTAAATTCATGGAATTGAATATAATTTTAATCATGAGAGTGAAAAGAACTCTCATTCATGGCCCTACATACCTGAAAAATCTGATTCCACACTCTTCCTTAAAAGCCCAAGAGAATTGGAGGGTTTCAAACTTGATATTCATAGGGAGACTTCTACTCTTGAATGCATGGGGGTTGAATGAATTAGGATAGGTTAAACCCTCTTAAAATACTCTTAACAGAGCTTAAAACGATGTAGTTCAGGACTTAGGGGCTTAGAAATTATGAAAATGCCCTTAATGGAAAATCTGAAAAATGGGGACAATCAGTCATAATGACTCTCACCACGAGTCATACCATGAAGTAACGACTCGTGGTCACCGCTGCTCCTCCCTGAAGCATTTCAGAATCTCACAACGACTGATACCACGACTCGTCACTTCAAATCATGACTTGTACCATGAGTCGTTTTGGTGCAAAAATGCAAATTTTTCTGCAGAACTCATTTCTAATTCTCTTGTTTATTTCTTAGAAACTTTTGGGGTATTATAATATCTCCCTATTTGAAACATTCATACTCGAATATGGGTAAAAACACTGGATAATTGGGGAAGGGGTCTGCCATCCAAAATACTGAACACTTGAAGCTTAAAATTGACGGAGTGACTGACTCCGAACTGAAACACATGACTGAACTGAATTCATGAATCACACATATATGCACTAACATACAGGAAACTAAAAGACATGAACAAGACATGACACTAAATAAAGTATCAAGGAGGAAACTGGTACCTCAAGCTAGAACTGAGCCAGAAGGGGAAATGTGCATATATTTAGCAATCATATCTGCTTCGGCTTCCCACGTAGCTCCCTCAACATGCTGATTCCTCCACAAAACCTTTACTGAAGCTACCCCTTTGTTCCTCAACATTCGAACCTGACGATCAAGAATTTCAACTGGTACCTCCTCATAGCTAATGCCATCCTTCACACCTACGCTCTCCACTGGAACAACCAAATTCGAGTCACCAATGCACTTCTTTAAGAACGAAACATGGAAAACTGGATGTACTAAAGCCAACTCTGAGGGCAATTCCAATTCATTGGCCACCTTGCCTACACATCTCACAATCTTGTATGGGCCAACATAGTAAGGATTAAGCTTCCCTTTCTTCCTGAATCTCATCACTCTCTTCATGGGAGACACCTTCAGAAACACCCAATCCTCAACTTCAAACTAAAGTTCTCTTGTCCTCATATCCACATAGGACTTTTGACGACTCTGAGCTGTTTTTAGCCTCTCCCTTATAAGCTGAACTTTCTCCATAGCCTAATGAACTGAATCTGGCCCTATCAACGTAGCTTCACCTACTTCAAACCAACCAATAAGCGATCAACATCTTCGCCCATAAAAAGCCTCAAACGGAGGCATCTGAATGCTGGAATGTTAACTGTTGTTGTAAGCAAACTCAATGAGAGGTAAATGGTCATTCCAACTACCTTTGAAATCAATCACGCATGCTCCCAATATATCCTCAAGAGTCTGAATTGTCTGCTCAGCCTGACCATCGGTCTGCAGGTGAAAAGCTATGCTAAGCTTGACCTGAGTACCAAGTCCCTTCTGAAATGACTTCCAAAATTGTGAGGTAAACTGAGTACCTCTATCTGAGATGATAGAAAAGGGAACTCCATGCAACCGAACCAATTCCCAAATGTACAATTTTGCATAATCCTCTGCTGAATTTGTAGTTTTGACCGGTAGAAAATAAGCTGCTTTAGTCAACCTATCCACAATCACCCAAATCGAGTCATACTATCGACGTGTACGAGGCAATCCTGTGATGAAGTCCATGTTGATCTCTTTCCACTTCTAAGTGGGAATACTGATATCCTATAGCACACCTCTAGGTCTTTGATGCTCCACTTTCACTTGTTGGTAGTTCAAACACTTAGCCACAAATTCTGCTATGTCCTTCTTCATACCAATCCACCAATAGACTTCCCGTAGGTCATAGTACATCTTGGTGCCACCAGGATATATGGAATATCGAGAACCGTGAGCCTTATGCAACATCTGATCCCTCAAGTTATCAACATCTGGAACACATAAATGGCCCTGATATCGAAGTACACCATCTCCCCCTTCGGTAAAGACCTCCACCTTTTGATTCTGAACCACTTCCTTCAACTTTACCAAGATCAGATCCTCATCTTGTCTAGACTTGACCTTAGTCACCAATGAAGATTCTGACCCATTTCGAACAATAACACCACCATCTATCGAGTCAACAAAACAAATCCCTAAATAAGAAATCCTATGGACATCCTTCACCAACTCTTTCCTTCCATCTTCCATATGAGAAACACTCTCCATCGATAGCCTGCTAAGAGCATCTGCCACTATGTTGGCCTTGCCTAGATGATAAAGGACACTTATGTCATAATCCTTGAGAAGCTCTAACCACCTTCTTTTTCGCAAATTCAGATCCTTCTAGTAAACACATACTGAAAACTCTTGTGGTCCGTAAACACATCCACATGGACCCATACAAATAGTGCCTCCAAATTTTCAATAAAAATATCACTGTTGCCAATTCTAAGTCGTGTGTTTGGTAATCCTTCTCATAAGTCTTATGCTTTCTAGAGGTATACACAATGACTTTGCCATTATGCATCAACACACAACCAAGTCCAACCCTAGAGGCATCACAATACACCACAAATCAATATGCACCCTTAGGTAGGGTCAATACTGGGGCTGAAGTGAGTCGAGTCATTAACTCTTGAAAACTCTTCTCACATGCATCTGATCACTGAAATTAGACTTTCTTCTAGGTCAACTTAGTCAAAGTTGTTGTAATAAATGAAAATACCTTAACAAACCTTCTATAGTAACTAGCCAAACCCAAGAAACTCCTAATATTTGAAGGATTAACTGGTCAAGGCCAATTCTTCATAGCTACTATCTTTTGGGAGTCCACCTGTACACCCTCACTTGAAACCATATGACCCAAAAATGCTATTGAGTCCAACCAAAACTCACACTTGCTGAAGTTAGCAAATAGTTATAAATCCTTAAGAGTCTGTAGCACAATCCTCAAATGAGCGACATGCTCCTCGTCGCTCTTAGAGTATATGAGAATGTCATCTATTAACACAATCATGAACATGTTCAAATATGGATTGAACACCCTATTCATCAAATCCATAAAAGCAGCAGGATCATTCGTTAGTATAAAATACATAAGTACAAACTCATAGCGATCATACCGAGTCTTGAAGGTTGTCTTCGGGATGTCGCTCTCCCTAACTCTGAGCTGGTGATAATCAGACCTGAGATCTATATTTCAGAAGCACTTAGCACCCTGAAGTTGATCAAATAAAACATCAATTTTAGGAAGAGGATACTTGTTCTTGATAGTTACCTTGTTCAACTACCGATAGTCAACACACATACAAAGAGAACCATTCTTCTTTTGAACAAAGAGAACTAGTGCACCCCACGGGGATTTGCTAGATCTAATGAAACCCTTGTCCATGAATCCTTCAACTGCTCTTTCAACTCCTTTAGCTCAGTTGGAGCTATTCTGTAAGGAGGAATAGATATGGGCTGCGTATCGGAAAGAAGGTCAGTACCAAAGTCGATCTCCCGCTTGGGATAAATCATCTGGGAACACCTCTGGAAACTCACACACTATAGGAACTGACTAGAGAGTCGAGGTCTCGAACATAAAATCCTTAACCCAAACTAGATGGTACACATAACCCTTAGAGATCATCTTTCTAGCCTTAAGGTAGTAAATAAAGTGACCTACAAGCACATCTGAACTACCCTTCAACTCTAGGACTGACTCACCTAAAAATTAGAACTCTACCACACGGGTTGTATAATTCACTGAGGCATAACATGCTTGCAATCAATCCAAGCCAAAGATAGAATCAATATTTATCATGTCTAACTCTACGAAATCTGCTGAGGTGACTTTTTGAAGGAATGTAACAGAGCAATTTCTGTATACCCATCGAGGTATAACTGAATAACTAATACGAGTAAAGACAGAGAAAGGTTCTGATAGGATTTCAGAACTGACTCTAAAACTACTACCAACATAGGGCGTCACAAAAGATAACGTGGCCCTTGGATCTAACAATGCATAAACATCAAGATGGAATACTCGTAATATAACAGTGACTATATGTGGGGAGACCTCCTACTCCTGACGAGACGCTAAGGCAAAAAATGTGTTTTGGTGCTGACCACCACCTGCACTAGTGGATGCACCCTCTCGAGGAAGATGTGCTACTGGAGCCGCTAGTGAACTGGTAGCATGAGTATGACCCCTGCCATCGCCTTGCCTAGCCAAAGGACACTACCCACGTATGTGCCCGAGTTTCCCACACCTGAAGCAAATATCTGATCTGACAAAGCACTCTCCCATGTGGTTCTTACCATATTTTCTGCAGACTGGAAATGTGTGCTTTGTCGGCGTGTTCCTATGTCCCCTCGAACCTGATGCCCTGCTCCTCTAATCACCTTGAGACCTGGATGGAACACTAGATGATGACAATGCTATGGCCGATGACCTCTGGTTGAACTATTAACGATGTCCACCGTCCGACCTTTACGAGGAGAATCCAAAACTATCTGTCTTGGCCCTCTTGGCCTCTCTCTCGTTCTCCCTCATATGCATTGCGTCCATCTGCTGGGCATACATAATCAGTCAGGAGAAGTTAATGTCCTGATGTAGTATAAAAGTCCTGCAATCCTTGACCAAATAGTCCACTACCCCCTTCACAAATTTTCTCACTCGGCCCTTCTGATCATCCACCATCTCTGGCGTATACTTGGACAAACGAGTGAACTCTAGAGCATACAGTTGAACCATCATGTTGTTCTATCTCAGGTTCACAAACTCTGCTCCATTGATTTCCCTCATCTCTTGGGGAAAGAATTGACCAAGAATGCGGTGAGAAACTCATCCCAACCAATGGGACCCGCTCCGACTCCACAACCATCCTTCCACTATTTGTAACAAATATAAGCAATCCCTTTCAACTGATAAGAGGCTAGGTATGCACACTCCTCCTCCTTCATTACCATAACTTGAGTGATCTTCTGAATCTCTTTAATGAGCTCATATGGGTCCTCGTCCACTCTTGACCTAAGAAACTCAGGGGGATTCATCTTGAGGAAGTTTCTAACCTTAGCCGCCGTTTCATTCCTGTTCTAGGGAACATGATCTACTGCTTGCTGATTGACCTGAGCGTTCAATTATTATGCCAACATCTAGGTGGATACCCTAAATTCGACATGGGTGACCTGCTCGGGCACATGATCCTCTGGGGCTGGTGGGGCTTGATGGTGATCGTCTCTATTGCCATTCTCCTGGCCATTCCCGTTTCTGTTATCATTCCTTCTTTTATTACCTCGGCATGGAGGCATGATTCTAAAAATGTATATATCCCGAGCTAGAAGGGTAGAGATATATTTCATCGCACAACATAGATCATGGAAGAACAAAAATTTCGTAAAACTCTTCGTAGCCTATTCGTCATAAGTTTGGGGCGCTTCAAACCCATGAAAAATACTCTACTTAACGCGGCTTTCAGACATCCTAGGACACACTGAACCTTTACTCTTATACCAAGTTTTTCACGACTCGAACATAGGCTTGGATCGAGACACGAAACTAGAACCATAAATGGCTCCAAGTAAACCAATGGCATGAACATGATAACTAACTCAAAATAATCAAAGCGGAAAGAAACTGAGTTATGAAATAGCGAAAGTCTAAATATTAAACATATGAACAACGGAAATACATAACATTAAATCCAAAACTAAATACAACACTGTCTAAAAAGCCTCTACATTCTGAGGAGCTGATGGGACAAGACTCCAACTAGCTCACTAACAATTTAAAACTGAAAATAGCAAAAATGCAACTAACTGAAGGTCCTCAAAGGATGAGGACTCACCAACAGCTGGTTAAACTAAACTCTAGTGACCGGTTGGCGAACAGACTGACCCTGAACATCTAAGCCTGTTTCATGAAACGATACAACATAGAGTATGCGGTAAGTATTTGGAATATACTGAATATGCAAGGTAAATAAAACGGACCAATCAAAATACATAAGATTTCATAAGAGTAGGACAGTTAAAACATGCAATGATATTCATAACATAAACATGAGGTTCAAGATTTTCAGAACTATTCGTAATTTAGTAATAATCTTAATCATAAGAGAAACCTTGTAAAAATGTAATTTGAGCCAAAGTATCATAAACATGAAAATGCATAAATCATGAGGAACAATGGGAGGACTCGCCATAACTGATACCATAATGATAAAGCTTACATGATGCCCCAACTATCTCGCTCAAGTGGGCAGAGCCATCCCAGGCTTGCCACGCCAAGGACGTACATGGCGTGATATCACTAATAGGGACCCACCTAGAGTCCATGAGCATAAACCTATGTTGGTGCATAGTTCTAAGACTATGGAGTTTACCTGAATGCATGATCTACTCAATGCTAGACACAACTCCCAAAATATGCACATGAAGGCGCATATAGTAATCGTGAAGTCATACATGAAGTTCATGGCTATATAAATCATAACATACTTGATCATACTTTAAATACATGATTAGAAATGAATTAGGACCCGTGAGTCGGCCAAAATCATAAACTCGTAAATCATGAAGAACATACATGCTTGAGAAAATAACTATACTTGAAATTCATAAATTCATTAAGAGTGCTTGAAGAAAATCATATCATAAATCATAAATCATAATTTAGGGCTTAGGAAGATAAAAATTATAATAGAATCATAAACTTGACTTTTCATGACACTTCCATAATTGGGCATAAATTGATTAAAATTTGAAACCATGAATTAATAATCAAAATAGGTATAAAATTTGCCCATAGATCTTAAAACAGATTTGATACATGAAGGAAATTCACCCATAGATAAATCATAGTGAATTTCATAAAAATTAGGTATAAGCCCCATAAGATAATGAACTTGATCTAGAATATAAATTCATGCAATTGAAGAGAATTTTGAGTATGAGAGTGAAAGGAACTCTCATTCATGGCCCTACATACCTAGAAAATCTGATTCCACACTCTTTCTTGAAATCCCAAGAGAATTGGAGGGGAATTGGATGGTTTCAAAATTGATCATCTAAGGGAAACGTCTACTCTTGCATGCATGGGAGTTGAATGAATTAGTTAAACCCTCTTAAAATCCTCCTATCAGAGCTTAAAAGGACATAGGTTTGGACTTAGGAGCTTAGAAATTACAAAAAATTCCTTAATGAAAAATTTGAAAACTAGGGACTGTCAGTCATCACGACTCTCACCACGAGTCGTACCATGAAGTAATGAATTGTGGTTACCTCTCGTGGTTGCCACTGCTCCTCCCTGCAGCATTTCATAATCTCACCACGATTGAGACCACGACCCGTCACTTTCTATCAAAACTTGAACCATGAGTCGTTCTGGTGCAAAAATATAGATTTTTTTTGTAGAACTCATGTTTGACTCTCTCGTCTATTTCTTAGGAACTTTTGGGGTATTACAGATCATAGAAACTTTTGGGGTGTTACATTAGCTCCCCCTTAGGAATATTCATCCTTGAATGAAGACTAACTAAGTTGTAAACATAGGGAAAGGGCTATAATATCAGAACGGAAAGGCTATAAACTAAAAATTGATGGAGGGACTGACTCCGAACTGAGATACATAACTGAACTGAATTCATGGAACATACATGCATACTAGAACATGAAAGGAACTGAGAGACATGAAGTTGACATGAAACAGAATAGAGTACTAAGGAGGAAACTAGTACTTAATGTTGGATCTGAGATGGAAGGAAATAGGTGCGTGTATCTAGCCATCATATCTGCCTCGGCTTCCCAAGTAGCTCCTTGAACTAGCTAATTTCTCCACAAAACCTTTACTAGAGCTACCTCCTTGTTCCTTAACTTCTGAACCTAACAATCAAGGATCTCAATCGAAATCTCCTCATAGGTAAGGTTATTATTCACCCCCAACGCTCTCCACCGATACAACTAAGGCTGGATCGCCAAGGCACTTCTTTAACAAAGACACATGGAAAACTGGATGCATCAAAGCTAACTCTGCGGGCAACTCCAACTCATAAGCCAACTTGCCAACCCACCTCAAAATCCTATAAGGAGAAAAATATCGGGGACTAAGCTTCCCCTTCTTTCCAAACCTCATTAATCCCTTCATGGGTGACACCTTTAGAAATACCCAATCATCAACCTCAAACTCAAGCTTTCTCTTCCTAACATCCACATGTGTTTTCTGTCGACTCTAAGCTGTCTTCAGCCTTTCTCGAATAAGCTGTACTTTCTCCAATAGACTCATGAATTGAATTGGGTCATATAAATATATCCTCACCTAACGTGAACCATCCAATAGGTGATCTACATCTCTGCGCATAAAGTGCCTCGAATTGAGCCATTTGAATGCTAGAATGGTAACTGTTATTTTAGGCTAACTCAATGAGAGGCAAGTGATCATCCCAACTACCTTTGAAATCAATCACACAAGCTCAACATGTCCTCAAGAGTTTGAATGGTTCGCTCAGCCTAACCATCCATCTGTGGGTGAAAAACTTTGATAAGCTTGAACTGGGTACCAAGGCCCTTATAAAATGATCTCCAAAACTGAGAAGTGAACTGAGTACCCCTATTAGAAATGATGGATAATGGAACCCCATGCAACCTGAGTAAGTCCCCAATGTAAAGTCTAGTATAGTCCTAGGCTGCATCTGTAGTCTTAACTGGTAGGAAATGTGCTGACTTGGTCATCTAGTCCACAATCACCCATATAGAGTTATACTATTAGCATGTTCGACGTAACCCTATAATGAAGTCCATATTTATCTCTTACCACTCCCAAGAAGGAATAGTGATATCTTGTTGCATACCTTCCGGCCTCACCTATTTGCAATTCGAACACTTAGCCACAAACTCTTCCATGTCCTTCTTCATGACATTCTACCAATAGACTTCCTGTAGATCACGATACATATTGGTGGCACCTGAATGGATGGAATATCGAGAGTTATGAGCCTCTCTCAACATCTTCTCACTCAAGTCATCCATATCCGAAACACAAAATTAGCCCTAATATCGTAGTACACCATCTCCCCCTTGGGAGAAGACCTTCACCTTCTAATTCCATGCCATTTCTGACAACTTCACCAAAATAGGATCCTTATCTTGCCTTGCATTATCATCGGACACCAAAGAAGACTGCACCATTCTGTATGATAACTCCACCATCCCCTGAATTTGTAAGGAGAACTCCCAATTGAGCAAAACTGTGGACATCCTTCACCAATTCTTTCCTCCCATCCTCCACATTGGACAAACTCCCTATGTACAACCTATTAAAAGCGTCAGCCACCACATTGGCCTTTCCTAGGTGGTAAAGACCACTCTTGTCACAGTCCTTGGGAAGCTCAAGCCATCCCCGAGTAAACATTTACTAAAGGATCTTATGATCCAGAACACATCCACATGAACCCCATAAAAATAGTGCCTCCAAATCTTCAAGGAAAACACCACCACTGCTAACTCAAGGTCGTGCATCGGGTAATTCTTCTCATGAGTCTTAAGCTGTCTTGAGGCGTAAGCAATGACCTTTCCATGCTGCATTAACACACACCCAATCCCAATCCTAGAAACATCACAATATACCACAAAGCCACCTATTCCTTCTAGCAAGGTCAACACTAGAGCTGAAATGAGTTGAGTCTTAGCTCTTGAAAACTCTTTTCACAAGCATCAAACCACCAACATTTGACCTTCTACATAGTCAAAGGTGTAGCAATGGATGAAAAACCCTCTACGAACCTCTGATAGTAGCCAATTAAGCCCAAAAAGCTCCTAATATCAGTAGGGCTGACAGGTCAAGGCCAGTTCTTCACTACCTTTATCTTTTGAGAGTTTACTTGAAGACCCTCACTAGACACCACATAGACAAAAAATGCAACTAACTTCAGACAAAATTCACACTTGCTAAATTTAGCAAATAGTTGACGGTCCTTAAGAGTCAACAACACAATCCTTAAGTGAGCGGTATGCTCCTCCTCACTTCGAGAGTATATGAGGATATCATCTATGAAGACAATGATGAACATATCTAAGTATTGCTTGATTACCCTGTTCATCAAGTCCATAAAAGCTGCAGGAGCATTCGTTAGTCTGAAAGACATAACTACAAGCTCATAGTGACCATACTGAGTCTTGAAGGCCATCTTCGGAATGTCACTCTCCCTAACACTAAGCTGGTGATAGTCGGATCTGAGGAATATCTTTGAGAAGCACTTGGCAGCCCGAAGCTGGTCAAACAAGTCATCAATCTTAGGGAGGGGATACTTATTCTTGATTGTGACCTAGTTCAACCAACGATAACCAATGCACATCCTGATAGAACCACCTTTCTTCCAAACAAAAAGGACTGGAGCACCACACTAGGACTTACTAGGCCTGATGAAGCCCTTATCCAAGAGATCTTTTAATTTCTCCTGAAACTCCTTCAACTCTCCTGGAGCCATTCTATATGGAGGAATGGATATAGGCTCCGTATCAGTGGGAAGTTAAATACCAAAGTAAATCTCCCACTCGAGAGGGACTCCTGGTAGATCATCTGGAAAGACCTCAAGATATTCACATACTACTGGGACTGCAAGAGTTAAGGTTTCAAACTTAGAATCCTTAACCCAAACTAAATGGTATACACAACCTTTGGAGATCATCTTCCTTGACTTAAGGTTGGAAACAAAGCGACCTACAGGCACTGCTGAACTACCCTTCCATTGTAGGGCTGGTTCACTTAAAAATGAAAACTCTACAGATTGGATCCTACAATTAACTGAAGCATAGTAAATGTACAACCAATCCATATGAAAAATAACATCAAAATTTGTCATGTGTAACTCTACTTGGTCGGTTTAGGTGAATTTTTGAAGTACTGTGATCGTGCAATTTCTATATACTTGTTGAGCTATAACTGACTCGCTGACAAGAGTAGAGATTGAGAAGGGTTCTAAAAAGATTTCGAGACTAACACGAAAACTAATGGCAACATAAGGAGTCACAAAGGATAATGTAGCCGCTAGGTTTAGCAATGCATAAACATCAAGATGGAATACTCTTAACATACTCGTGACCATATTTGGTGAGCTCTCCTACTCTTGGCATAAGGAAAGGGCATAGAAGCGATTCAGGCGCTGACTGCTACCGGCACTAGATGATGCACCTTGGTGGGATGGGCTAGCGCTGGAGCTTCTGAAATGGTGGTTGGGGCACGACCTATAATGTCACCCTATTTGGGTGATGGGCCATTCTTAAGTTTGTGACCGGGCTTCCCACACCCTTAGCAAGAATTTAAGCCAACCAAGCACTCTCCTGGATGGTTCTTACCACACTTCCTGCAAGCTGGGAAAGTGCGCTTCCCTGACATGCTCTTCTTACCCCTAGAGCCTGATGCTCTACCTCTTTGATCACTTTTAGGTCTAGAAGGTACACTGGCTGATGATGGAGCTGGGGCTGAAGAATGGGACTCTGGGCGATGTCCACCACCAAACCTCTACTGAGAAAACCTAGAGCTCCCTGTCCTAGCCCTCTTGGCCTCTCTTTCCCTTTCCTTCATCTTCTCCTCCTCTATCTACTGAGCATAAATTATTAATTGAGAGATATACATTTCGCTAATAAGCATGCAGTCCTGCACTCCTTCCAACAAACCTACAACGCCTGATACAAACTTGCTTGTACGAGCTCTCAGCTTGGCAACCATCTCCGGAGCATACTTGGATAGCTGGGTGAACCTCAAGGCATACTCTTGAACAGTCATGTCCAAGAACCTGCTTCCTTTGCTTCCCTCAACTCTCAGGGAAAGAACCTGTCCAAGAATGCCATAACAAACTCATCCCAGCCAGTAGGAGCTGCACCTACTCCATGACCCTTCTTCCACTGTCAGAACCAAATGTGAGCTATCCCCTTCAACTAATAGGAGGCTAAATCTGTACTCTCCTCTCCCGAGACTCCCATAGTTTGGGTAATCTTCTGGATCTCCTTAATGAACTCCTATGGATCCTTATCCACCTTAGAGCCATGAAACTCTTGTGAGATCATCATAGTGAAGTCTCGCACTCTAGCCACAACAACATTCCCATTAGTGTTCACATGGGCAACGGCCTGCTAGTTGACTTGGGCTGTCATAGCTTGTGCCAACATGTGGAAAGCATCCCCGAAGTCAGTATGAGTCACCTGCTCATTCAAAGGGTCTGCTGGAGCTGGTGGGGCTGGCTAATGCCCATCCCCATTACTATTCCCATGGCCATTGCAATTGCCATTTCTTCTTTCATTGGCCCTTTGAGGAGGCATTTTCTAAAAATGCGTATAGCATGAGTTAGAGGAATGGAGAGAGTTGAACTTCATTGCATGACATAGATCATGAATGAAAGGAAGTTTCATAAAACGTCTTGTAACTTTTTCCTTGTAAGTGTGACGCACTTTACACCCATGAAAAATACTCTACTCAACGCAGCTTTCCGACACTCTAGGACACACCTAAACTTGCTGACCTGATACCAAGGTTTGTCAAGGCCCGAGCATAGACCCCGGATCATAACACTGGACCTTGAACCATGAATGGATCCAAGTAAACCCATGGAACATGCATAACTTACTTTATAACATAAACAAAGAAAAACTTTCATAAAACATAACATAAAGCATGAGCAGAAGTCTATGACATCATAAATGTCTCACAACCTGAGTCTACACTCTGGACACGACACAATGCCTAGAGTCACAAGGGACCCCAAGCTAACCCATGACATAACATAATACTAGCATAATTTAAATTAGATAGAAAACTAAGAAAAAGCTAATTGAATTTACAAAAAAAGCACTATATAAGTAAATACTTAAATGGACTGAATACTGGTAAAGCTAGGTAATATTGAGTCATAAGGTGAAATTCTAAAACTTTGTATGAAAGCCTTTACTATTGATGAGCTACTGGGGCAAGTCCAAAGCTAGCTCAAAAGTCTATAACTAAAACAAGAATGACTGAAATAAAGGAAATCACTCTAGTCCTTGGGGGATAAGGACTTACTACTGATAGCCTGCTGGATGTCGTTGAAAGAAAATCTAGTTGCGATATTGGGTCTAGGCACCTGAGCCTATATCATAAAATAATATAGCATAGAAGGTATGTGGTTAGTACTTTGAATGTACTGAGTATATGAGATATGCAACTAAAAATATAAACAAGATAGTAAAATCTGTAAAAAGCACTGAAATGAGATGCAATAACCATATCTAAACTCAAGAATATTGTAAGTAGCATGAGAATCTAAAAATGCTGTTGAGGTTAGTAAAACTAGTTTTAAAGGTCATATCATATCCTAAAAATATTAGAAGTGAGACTAAACTGAAGTATGTAACTGTATTGTGGGAGTTCTTGTTAACCGATATATAACTACATGAGTTGGATGTGGAGTTTGATGTATACTCCCAATCGATAGGACCCAATATACCTTGCTAGGATATAAAGGCATGACTATGTGATCACTGAACTAATGCCTATTTGGGCCAAAGAACTACGGTGGCACGTTGTTTGTGGAACCTGGGTGCGCTGAACCTCAACCCTCTTAATGCTAAGTACTACTCCCAATTGAAGACCTAACTGTATCTATCTGTACTAATATCTCAAAAATGATTTCCTAAGACTAAGTCAGAAATACTAATCTGGAAGTGTCTTTAGAGTCTAAAAGACCTTATAAACTGAATAATATTGGAAATTTGGTAATACTAATAACTGGTAAGTGACATTTTTGAGAATATTGAGCGTACTTATGATCTAAAAATACTGACTTTTATTTCAAGCATTTATACTAAAATTCATACTCAAGTGATAAAATCATGACCTTTTAGGTAGATTTTATATTTTTTCTCCTTGATC
>JACEIK010012148.1:0-32089 GCA_018107945.1 Datura stramonium | reverse complement strand
AAAATTCGACAGCATAACCTCTGTGTACTACTCAGACTTCGTACAGCTCATTCCACCGTACTATCGATACTCATTTCATTATATGGCATTCAGCTAAAAAAAAACAAGAAAAATAAGAATACTCCCTAACTCAACTAAGCAATTCCCCGATTTTCATGTAATTTGATAAGTTCTTGGAGTTTCACCCAATTTGCACCTCCCGAGAATTGCATCGTTTCTTAAGTATACACAATAAGCATGCACCATCCGATTCACCCAACATGCACAACCCACAATTTTCTCACACTTCCTCTTCTCAATTCGATTTTTCAACTTCACCATCCATCCCTAACCACAATTTAGCACATAATTCATTTAAGCATGCAATTAACGAGTTCATATGATCACAACGATACTACGAACAACAATAATCAACAACCACCAACTAAGTACCCCCGATTTTCATGTAATTTGATGAGTTCTGAGTTTCACCCAATTTGCACCTCCCGAGAAGTGCATCAAGCTTAAGTATACACAATAAGCATGCACTATACGATTCACCCAACATGCACAACCCATAATTTTCTACACTTCCTCTTCTCAATTCGATTTTTCAACTCACCATCCATCCCTAACCACAATTTAGCACACAATTCATTTAAGTACGAAATTAACGAGTTCATATGATCACAACGATACACGAACAACAATAATCAACAACCCAAATGTATTTAAGCTCAATTTATTGATATGGGCATGGATTCTTCATAAACATGTTAAAAACCGCAATTTTAGCTAAAAATTGAAGTTGAGTTCAAGAACATAATTTTTGATTCGATTAAGACGAAGGAAAAGTTGATAAATTTTACTCCTAAGCCGTGACACGTTGAGGGGAGGGGATTTTTGGGGGATTATCGCGGAGGGTAGAGGAAAATAGGAGAAATGAGGGGTTTTGGGGTTTGTGGGAAAATCGCTGCTGGGTCGCCCGGTGACCCGGTGTGACCCTGAGATTAACACGTCAACGTGTCACGAGGGTGCAACGCTGAGGCCCTCCTCCGTGACACGGAGCTATCACAAGGTGCTCGAATTTTTAAAAATTCCAGATTTGCCTTCAACGCGTCACGGAGGGTAACGCTGAGGCCCTCCTCCGTGACACGGAGCCTCGCGCAGGCTCACTGCTTTGCCACTTTGAAAATATTTTCTTACCTCGTTTTTCCCTTTGCATTCCTCTGCATTTTTTTCTCCGTTCAACCTCAGACATCTTACCACACGAAATCGATTAGAATTCCAAAGTTGGAGAAA
Source organism: Datura stramonium (assembly GCA_018107945.1). Taxonomy (NCBI): domain Eukaryota; kingdom Viridiplantae; phylum Streptophyta; class Magnoliopsida; order Solanales; family Solanaceae; genus Datura; species Datura stramonium. The sequence goes on along the minus strand of JACEIK010012148.1, from coordinate 30,808 downwards.
TAACAATATTTTTATTTTTCTATTTACACTCCTATTCTACAAAAATATAGTATAAAATGAAAATCTTTTTCTTCTTTCTTTTTTTTTTTTTCTTATGTACATTTTACAATTACACTTCACGGGTTGCCTCCCGCGCAGCGCCTGGTTTACCGTCTCACTGACGTCATTTGAGCCTATTCTGCCCCTAGGGCACGCACGCTTGCTCAACACGTCCCCACCCCAACAAGCTTACCTCATCGAGGGGCTCTCCCTTCAGTTCCCGTTGTTCAAAGCCTTGAGCACCACTCGGTTGTTCATTCCCATTGATCAACGAGTTCTCATTAACGGCTGGGAATTTGGGGGCCTTGGTATACATCGAACACTCTACCTTGTCGTGTGCTCCGGCATCGTTAGCCGCCCACAGCCTGCCATCTATAAGCGCTTTCCTATTGCCAAGAAAGGTCGTCCCAAAATAAATGGGACTTCCGAGTATACCAAAGTCCAGCAAAATAAAATCCACCGGAAGATTAGGAGCCGACTTGCACTAGCACGTCCTCCACAATGCCGTCTCCGGCCTTGCTAAGGAACGTCCGCAAGCCGCAAACCACCGTTGTAGGTCTAGGGCTTCCAGACCTAACTTCTTGAATACCGAAGTTATATCAAGTTAATGCTCGCTCCCAAATCACATAAAACCGCGAGCTCGGATACTTCGCCCGATTGTCAACTGGAATTGTGAAGCTCCCGTGATCTTTGAGCTTCGTGGGCAATCTAGCTTTGTATCCGGAAGTGCATTCTCGCAAGGGGCCACCGTGGCATATTCTGGGCCAGCCCGCTTTGTTGCCACGATGTCCTTAATGTATTTGGCATATTTAGGCACTCCCTGTAAAACATCAACAAGAGGTGTTAATGTGTACCTGTTTGGAGCACCTCCATGAACTTTTGAAGCACGCCTCCTTTGTGCTTCCTTAATCGTTAGTGGAACAGTGGAGGTCTAACTGGTTCAGCTTCCTTGTGTTTCCCCCTCTCACCATTCTGCTCCCTCTCCGCTTCTGCAACTCCCGACTGTTGAGGTGTGGTCTTTCGGGTTCCACCTCCTTCAACCGCAAGCCACTTCTCGTGGTCACCGCATTGACCCGTTTGGGATTGGGGTCAAGGAATGGGAAGTCCTCAGGCCTGGTGTTCTGGGTTCCAGCAAACTGCCCAAAATGATACTCCAGTGCCTTGCAGCTGAATATTTTTAACATCGGCTGCCAATTTGACATGGTCAGCCCGCAATTGAGCTTGGCCGCTATCACTCGCTTGAACATCTCCTCAACGTCGGTGATGGTGGTGGAGGAGGGGCATTGTTATTTCGCGTATTGGAGCTTGATAGTTCTGCGGCCCTCCTTGATTCCGCTGCATCCCCGACTCGAACTCTGCTCTTGATGGTTGTTGCTACCTCAAGAGAAATTCGGTGATTCCTCCAGCTTGGGATTGTAGCTATTCCCATAATACAGGGTGATTGCTCCTTTGTGCATTCCCGACGGCTCACCGAGTCCGGATATGCCCACAACACTCAGCTGAGTGTCCATTGCCCTGCACACTTCATCAAATCTGCTGCATCAGATAATCGGGGCTTGACTGCCTAAGTTCATATTGCCGAAGGTGTTCAATCGGATCTCCCGTAAGGCAATGACTGTGCGCCGATAGTTGTAAACCTATCCACTTCCAAGACTCCAGCTGCTTTCCTTGCTCCTCCCCTTGAAGAGTCCGCATTCCACTCCGGATTTCTGCGAAATACGATTGGGCAAAGTATGCGCTCTTCATAAGTCTTTTTCTAAAGCCTCGCCCCACTCGAATCTAGCAAAATTTTAGTGTGGGGTTCCAAACCCTCTATAAAAAGTGTGCACCAACACATCATTTGACTGATGGTGATGAGGACAGTCCTTCAACAACGATTTAAACCTCTCCCAGGCTTGATACGCATTCTCTCCTTCCCTTGTTTAAAACTTAGAATTTGAATTCAAGCCTTGGCCGTTTTACCGAGGGGAAGAATCGATCAAGAACTTTTTCGCGAGATCATCCCATGAGGTGATAGAGTTTGGTGGCTCAGCTTTCAGCCACCTCTTGCATCTCCCAAAAGTGAACATGGGAAAGTGTAAGCCGGACATAATCGTTGACACTAAATGATGTAAGTGTCACTTGGCTCCCGTAAAATTCTCAAGATGTTGTCGCTGGTCCGCAGGGAGACCTCAGAACCGCCCGCTAGGTGCGCACCGCACCATATTCTGCTTCAGCTCGAACCTCCTCCTCAGCCCGGGTTTGCGAATGCTAGAAGTAACATTGCGAGCTTGTGGGATTGCCACATCGCGAACCGGCCCGGCCGCTAGCCCTGGCACTAAACCGCCCGCACTATTGGTGATTCTGGGTTGCCCATGATAGTTTGTCTGAGAACCGCAGCTTTCTCCTAGAGCTTCTCTCCGTTGACGATGAAATTGTCGCTCTGGCTCTAAGGATGGATCCACCAACCCTTTTTCTCTGCCGCGTTCAACACTGCTTTCTCAGAAAATACAAGTTAAGACCAAGTTGTCAACAACAATAAAATATTGGAAATAGTAAACTAACACTTAAAATCAAGGTAAAAATTAAAGTTTCACCAATTGCCTATTCCCGGCACGGCGCCTAAAAACTTGATGAGTCTGCCAAGTGTACTGTCAGATAAGCACAAAGTGGCTCTTTGAAGAAACTGGATTGTCGAACCTACGTGAACAGGAATACGGGGTGAAACTTTCAAACGTTAATTTACTATAACTACAATAAAGGAAGACAAATGTAGTAACAAAAATAGTTTGTTCTGAGAATAGCGATTTTTATACTACACTAAGCTAATTATACTATTGAATCTAAACAATGGTTAAGAGCATGCCGAGGTTAAGGAAGAACATGGAAGACACGAACTATTAATTACGTGGTTTATCTTTCCCTCCGGCTGCTAAAGGTTGAACTACTGCCTATGACTAAAACTCTCGTATTTAACCCAACTTAAGAATCATGAACCTTCCACCTACATTTTCGTGATAAGAAGGAATTCAAGTTCTAGCAATAATAAACCGGTTCCACATACATGACTAATATGACTTTCGGGTATATTTCTATCCCGAAGGTAAATCCACCCCACCCTCCCGGAACCAAGAAAGATCATATCCACAATTCACAACTTTCCAATTTCTTTGATCTCTCTCTGGAAACTGATCTTTTTGATTTACACTAACGCCATTGGCGACATTAATGTAGTAGGAACAAGAATTAAACAGGATTAGCATATGGAAGAAAAGAGAAAAATAAAACCAGCACTTCAATAATTACATTGCAACACAAAAAGTTCATAACCTCGCAAGAAGCGAGAATTAGCCACTCATTTGTGATTAATCATCCTAAAACAAGTGTTAATCATACAAGCAATTGAAAAGAAGAAGAAAGAGATAGAGAAGAACCTTAGAATTTTCGTCCTCAATGTTGCTTGTAACCTTAATGTGTTCTTGCTCCACCAAAATGTAATTGGCTGAAAATGTCCCTAAGCAATTACTTATACTAGGGATAAATTTTCCGAATAACGAGCAACGTGTCACGGAGTGCATCGCGGAGCACCGCTCCGTGACACGGTGCAAATGCGGAAGCTCTCGCTGGAATTTGTCCGCCTGTGCACTCAGCAACATGGCACGGCGGCATCATGGAGCACACCTAACGCTACTGTGCAATCGCTGACCCCTCTGGAAATGCACCATCCGAATAATTCGCTCTAAATGTGCACGGCCTGGATCGCGGACCTTCACTGGAATTTACTTGAATTTCCATTCCAGTGAACGCTCCGCGATGGCGCGGTACACTTACCCATCGCTGAGCTCTTTTGTCATCTTTGCCACCATCTGCTTCTTGTTTACCTCCCGAGTTCCTTCTTGATTTCTCCTAACATTTATTTTTTCATCAACAAAAGCATGTTTTTCCTACAAAACAACGCTTAATTTCTATGTTGGTTAGTATAAATTCACACTTCCATACAATTCCTAAGGCGAGAATGCACACAATTTATTAGACAAACAAGACAAAAGTTATACATTTGAGTATCGATTTGGCATATAAATATGCCCCTTATCAATCACGTCTTTCATGGTTCTACCCTTTTGGCAAGGTACAAACACCCTCCAGACTAAGGTTAGAAGCGGGTCTATATGTGCTCATATAGTATGCTGCTAAGAGAATTCCCAACTGCTCTCATGATTATGTATGTTTAGCGATTGGTGTAGGTATCAAGTCAGTACCCACAAAGCTTTTCTCTTATATTTATGATTACGATTGTATTACAAATGATTTGAAATTCTGAGCCTTATGTTATGTTATGAGCATGTTTTCCTACTGAGATCATTTATGAGTTTTATATATTTGGGGCCAACTGCTTAATTTATCTTGCATACTTGTATTCCACGCACGCCCGCATACTTTCTATACCGTATTTCATGATACAGGACCTCGCTCTCAGCCTCATCCTTGTCAGTAGTCCATTCAGAGCTATCTATCAGCCCTCGGTGAGTCCTCATGTTCCGAGGGCCATGGTGTTCAAACGCGACTGTTCTTTTGTTTCGGCCATTAAGTTAGTTGGAGATGTTGTCCCATCAATCCATCTGTTGATATGCTAGAGGCTTTCAGACCACTGTAGTACTTAGTTTTTATGTATTTTAAAATGTTCCAGCTTATCTTGCTATGTTATGTTACATTATGTTTTTGCTAGATCGTATGTTCAGTTTCCGCCTAAGTGATATGAAGTTAGATGAGTTTTCATGCCATGGGTCGACTTGAGCTCTCGGGACTCCTTGTCCCATGTTACACCAGTTCACGCTCGGATCGTGACAATGAATTACCTCATTTTGATGAGAATATTATCTATGATCCCTTGGAGCCAATTGGACTTATCACCTAGCAAAGAGACAACTTTAGTAGGTTTGGTTTTCCCAACTCAAGTGTGTTGAATAGTCATAAGGTCATTAAGTTTACATGTGCCCCTAAATTGCACAACGCCAACATTATCTCACTTCACCGTTTGTACTGGGAGGGTGAAACCCTTGGATCTTTAAGTTTAGGTAGCTTGCTTCATCACTCCTAAAAGTTACACTCCTTAGTGAGTGTTATAGTCTCCACATCCACCAAATTCTCTCCTCATGTTGGCCACCGCATCTTTTAAGTATTTAACATACTTGAGCATTCCTTGCAAAATATCAATAAGAGGCAATGGCGTGAAGTTCTTGAAAATGTCAAAGAACATCTTGAAAGAAGAATCCTCCTGCTTTCTCGAAACCCAAGGGGGTAATGGTGGTGTGGTCTCACTATTGGCTATATTATTGATTATGACTTATTCTCTACGACTTTGTGTTCTTTTCCTCTGTCAACTGATGGGCCTAGTCCGGTTAGCTCTGGTTGCACCTCATTTTTCTTTCTCTTGTTGGTTCATCGTGTACTGCCAATTTCGGGATCGATGCTCATTCCATACCTTGGGTTTGGATAGGTGTCACTTGGTAAACCCCTTGGAGGTTTGGTGTTCTAAGCTACTGCTATTTGACCCATCTTCATCTCAAAATTTCTAGTGGCTAACTACTGATTTTTTTACCTTGGCTGCCATTTTTCTTGGTCAGCTGCCATCTATGTCTGGTTGGACACGAGTTTTTGGAACGCCTCCTCTATGTTTCTTTATTAGCCAACAGCTTTCCTACCTTATTGCCGATACCGCTATTGAGGCTGCGAAAATTTTTACCGTGTCTCTACTTTCTACCCAAAGAGAAGTTTTCTGGGGTGATTGTCACACTCCGAGTCTACACTCCTGGATGGAACACGTACTTGGCACACAGTAACCCCAAGTCAACCCTTGGTCTATAATACACTAGTATTGAGTAAACATGCACAAATGAACATTGAAATAATATCATAAAGCATTTATGAAAGACAAGTTCGAGAACATAAATTTAAAAATATTTGAATAATACTGATAAATCTAAAATCATGTGTGTCGAAAGACATCTAACCGAGGTGTTGCTGGGACAAGCCTCAAATAACTATAAGTCTAACTTAAACTCTAAAAAAAAAATGACTAAAAGAAAGAAGTAATGCCCTCGATGATGACGGTCACACCAATTGGCCGAGGTGGAGAATATGAACTACGGCGGCTAGCAGTGCTAAGTCTGAGAACCTGCAACTGTATCATGAATGATACAACATAAAAGTATGCGTCAATACTTTGAATGTACCGAATATGTGAGAGGAATATATTGATAGAAGCAAGTGACCGAACTGAAAGAAATGCAATGACGAACTACTTGTCTGAACTAAAACAATCTGAAGTAACTAAGATGGTCAAATGACCGTCTGCGGTCAAAGACATGCCCTAAATATGAACGCTCGGTCCGAGATACTATACTAAACTGCAGTTAAATTGATAGATTTGAAACCGAACCGAGATTCTTATTCTAAAACTAAATCGGATCGACTAGTGGGAGAGTTTGTAACCGACATATAACCACGTGAGCTAGATGTGGAGTCTGATGTATACACTGCCGGTAGGACCTAATATAACTTTCCAGGTATAAAGGCATGAACTCGGTGATCACAATAATCGAGTACCAGACACTGTAATCAGAACCTACGCCGGCAACGTAGTTCTGGGGACTTGGGTGCGCTTGAACCGCAGTCCGCTGGATGCTAAGTCCTACTCCCACTTGGAAACCTATATTGATCTATTCGGATGATAGCTCAAAACCGGGGTCTAAGACTAGTAAGGACATATAACCGCAACTACCCTAAGAGTCTTATTGGACCAAATTCTGAAACTGGGTTCTAGACTGGTCAGAGCTGCTTATGTAGAAGTTTCCTGTAACTGTCTAAGAAAAACTAAAATCAAAACTAGGTCCTGGGCCTGGTTGTGCCATATATCTCGAAATGTCATGACCGCCATCGGACCAATAACTAATTCTCGATTCTAATTTCCGATAACTAGGAGGCACCAATGGCACCTTTGGAAGAGACTGGAGTCAAACTGATCAGCTGACATTTTTTTCTAACATTGCATATTCTAGTACTTTGATTGAAGCTGAACAAACGGGCTTTTAAGAAAATACAAAGTATATAGGCTTTCTGATCAATCAACATAATACAAATAAGTGAGTTATTAACACATACTAGCATTATAGAAGCTCCTAACTCGAAAGATGCAAAAAATTTCAAGAATTCAAATCTTAAGCAGGATTCTAATTTTTGACTTTTCAAAGTTATTAGAGCTTAATTTAATTTAGATGGACCAAGCATCATTTAGTTTCAAGCCGGTGGAAAATAGCTACAATTAAATAGGATAGGATTCTAAGCATGAAATTATCCAAGCAACAATAGCACAATTAGAATTCACAAACTCAACTATGACTGAAAGTGAACAGAGATAGAGCTTTGGGGATGCAAGGGGAGAACAATCTCCTTTCCCCGACTTTACATACCACAGGCTAAGAAATTCTCGTGAAAATCTCGAGAAAACCGAGAGGATTGACGCTTCCCTATCTTCTATTTTATGCTTTCCGGGAAATTCTACGCACAGTTCTTGAGAATGAGAGAAGGAATATGGAGAGAAACCATTGGTTACCCCTTCTAAAACCCCAAATGAAACCCAAACGATTACGCTTTAGGAACTAGGTAGGTGAAATTTTACAAAAATAACCCTAGAATATAAATTTGAAATCTGGCCGACAGGAATCCAACGGGCCTTGAATGGGTCATTGGTAGAAACCATGTGGTTTCTAGGTTTAGAAACTAGGTTCACAATTAGTTACCTCACGGTTAGGTACAACAGTCCTTTGGAAGCAACAACTAGCCATTGATACCATTGGAATTAGTAAGAAAATAGGGTACGGGACAATGAGTGCTAACGACTCATTGGTAGAACCAATGGGCTGTTGTATCCCCTCGTGGTTCACACTGTTGGCCCTGAAGTAGACGACGGGTGGTCACAATGGCCGGCTCGTTGGAGGCTACCACAGTCGCGGTTCTCCGCTAATCTGTGTGGAATAGTCTCAGATCTTAGAATTAGGGATTCAATGGACGACAGGACGGCCCAGTTTAGGATCAACGGGTCTTCCTATGACTCATTATCTCCCCTGGAAAAATTTTATTGCAAACCCACAACCCGCTGCAATTCCTTTGGGTCCACCAATGTCATGGGGTCAGCTGGAGAAAAAATTTTGGCCTTTGGTTTTTCATGCACCGTCTGAAATTTGTCTAGGAAAGTTTCTGAGGTGTTACAATAACTCCCCCATGGGATCATTCATCCCCGAGTGAAGACCAAAACATGGAAAATAGTTGAGATTTCTAAATTGAGGCTATGTCCTATCAAGGAGTAATTGACTCCGAACTTACTTAACCATACTAACAAAAGCCGATGCAACAAGAATGCACGTAGAAAATCTAAATAAGGCTGATGAGTACGGACTTGAACAGAGTAATGAGAAGGGATTTAGCACTGAAATCGGGAATAACCGGGAGAGTACAAGTGAGAGTATCTCTGCCTCATCATGTTTTCTCTCGTTCCCATATGGCTCCCTCAACTTAAGAATTTCTCCATAGGACCTTGGCTGAAGCCACTTCCTTATTCCTCAGCTTATGAACCTGATGGTCAAGGATCTCGACCGGTACCTCCTCATATGTGAGACTATCCCTATCTCCACACTATCCAATGGCACTACCGGTCGATCACCAATTTCTTCTTCTCTAAGTGAAACATGGAAAACTGGGTGTACAACCGCTTGTTCTCAAGGTAACTCTAGCTCAGCAAGCTACCTTACCAATCCGCCTCAAGATCTAGGGTCCTGCTATCGTGGACTGAGCTTTCCTTTTTACTGGATCTCATCACCCCTTTCATGGGTGAAATCTTCAGATAAACCTAGTCATCAACCGCAAACTCCAACTCTCTTCTCCACACATCGGCATAAGATTTTTGACGGCTCTGAGTTGTTTTCAACCTTTCTCAAATAAGATGAACTTTTTGCATGGACTCATGTACTGAAGCTTCCTATCGTGGTAGTTTCACCAAACTTCTCAAACCACCCTATAGGGATTTACACCTCCTACCATATATATGCCTCAAATGGGGCCATCTGACTGCTAGAGTGATAGTTGTTGTTGCTGTACGCAAACTCGATAAGAGGCAAATGGTCATCCCAATTACTTCCTTTAAAATCAATTGCGCATGCCTATCATATCTTCCAAGGTCTAAAATGGTCTCGCTCCGCTGCCCATTGGTCTCAGATGAGCTTGACATGAGTGCCTAGTCCTTTCTAAAGGACTTCCAAAATTGTGAAGTGAACTGTATTCCCCTGTCCAAAATGATTTCAAAGGTCACCCCATGGAGTCTAACTAGCTCTCGGATGTAAAGTTTGGCATAGTCCTCAACCGAAGCCCTGTAGCTTTTGACCGGGAGGAAGTGAGCGGATTTACTATCCGATCTACTTCCACCCAAATTGAGTCATGCTTCGAGTCCGGGGTATCCTGTAATGAAGTCCATATTTAATTCTTCCCACTTCCAAGTGGGTATACTAATATCTTGAGTCATGCCTCCAGCCTATGGTGTTCTACCTTACTTGCCGGTAGATCGGGCAATCGTGTTACAAATTCAGGATATCCTTTTCATGTCATTCCTCCCAAATATCCAGAAAAGTTGCGGTACATTTAAGTTGCACCAGTGGCTTAATGGGGAGTATCTCGAGCCGTGTGCCTCAGCCCAATATTTGTTGTCTCAACTTACCAACATCCGGTACACACAACTTGCCCTTAATCTGAGCACCCATCTCCCCCTTGGGAAAAGCTTCTATCTCTTTGTTGTGCTGCTTCTTTAAGTTTAAGTAAGATGGGATCCTCATCCCCGTCTGGATTTTTACTTTAACTACCAAGGATGAATCTCGACCCGCTTGCATTACTACACCAACTTCGTATGAATCCACCAACTCCACTCCCAACCGTGATAGCTCGTGAATTTCTTTCTGCTAGCTCCCCTCTTGTCTTCTCAATGTGAGGTGCACTTCTCATAGACCGCTCGCTTAGGCGTCGCCCACCATATTGGCCTTCCTGTGTGATCCAACACACTCATGTCATAATCCTTTAGAAGCTCTTAAATCACTGTATTTTACGAAGGTTTAGGTCCTTCGCCGAACACACACCGAAGGCTCTTAGACTTATGAACACATCCACGTGAGCCCTGTACAAGTAGTGTCTCCATATTTTTAACGTGAATAGCCACCAAGCCTAACTCCAAGTCATGAGTTGGATAATTCTTTTTCATGAACTTTGGAGTTGTTTGGAGGCATAGGCTAATACTTTTCCGCTGCATCAGAACTCACCCGAGTCCAACTCTAGAGGTATCACAATAAACGACCAACCCATCTGATCCTTCTGCAAGGTTAACACTGAGCGAGTGAGTCGAGTCTTAAACTCTTGGAAACTTTTCTCACACCTCGTCCGACCAATGAAATTTCACCTTTTTCTAGTTTAACTTGGTCAAAGGAGATGCCGAGGAGAAGCCCACAAATCTGCAATAACTCAAGCCCAGGAAACTCTTGATTTCAGAGGGAGGGTAGGTATGGGGCAATCCTTGACTATCGCTATCTTATGAGGGTCTACTTGTATCCCCTCACCGAGACCATGACCCAAGAAAGCCACAGATTTCAATCAGAATTCACACTTGCCGAATTTGGCGAATAACTTGCGATCTCGAGGGTCCGTAATGCTAACCTTAGATTGGAATGCTCTTCCTCATTTCTCGGAGTACACTAAAATGTCACTGGAGCAAATAAAATATGAACATATCCGTGCAATTCCTTCAAGATCCTATTAATCAAATCCATGAAGGTTGTTGGGGATGTCATAACACAAAGGACATCACCACAAATTCAAGACCATACTGAGTTCTAAGTTTCACATGTCACCTCCCTAACTCTAACCAATGGCACTCCCGACCTCGACTATCTATTTTTGAGAAACAACTCAAGCCCCCGAAGTTGGCCACATCGTCAATCCCGGGTATAGGTACTGTTTTTATCTCTGGTGATCTTTTCAATTGACGGTAATCTATGCACATTCTGGAGAGTACCGTCTTCTTATGCACGAATAGCATTGGGGCACCTAAGGGAGAGATGTTGGCCCTAAAACCCTTTATTAAGAAGGTCTCAATCGGCCCTTAGCCGCTTAAGCTCAACCGGAGCCATTCCCGTAAGGAGGATGGAGATGGGCCGAGTGTCTAGGAGGAGATCCATTCCTGAAGTATATTTCCTATCTGTGGGGAACTCCGAGAAGATCTTAGAAAAACATCTCTGGGAACTTGCTAACAACTCGAACTAACTCAATGGTTGGGATCTCAAAGTTGGAATGCTTGACTCGAACCACATGATATAGATATCCTTTTGAAATGAGTTTATGGGCCTTAAGGTAGGTGGCCAAACTCTGCTCCTTAGGCGCTAAAATTCTCGTTTATACCATTCTAACATTAGTTCATTGAAGTTTGAACTTGACAACTCTAGTTCTGCAATCAACTGCAAGTCATAAAGGTGTAACCAATCTATGTAAATAATGAGGTCAAAGTCAATCATGTCCAACTCTATGAGATCAGCTCGAATGACTTTATTTAGGACAGAGGCTGGGCGGGGCTTTATATACACCCGGCTGGATCTAACTCACTCGCCAACCGCGTGACAAATTATGGGAGGATTTCTAGACTAACATCAGAACTGGAATCATATAGAGAGTTACAACGAAAGGGTGGCTCCTTATCTAGGAGGGCGTACATGTCTAGATGAAGAGACATAATATACCCATAACTATGCCGTGTGAGCTCTCTGATCCTAACAGGAACATAGAGCATAGAAACAATTTTTGCGCCGATCGACATCCATACCTAATGGGTTGGCCTGGGCTGAAATGGTCGGACTGGCCGGAGCCCTAAGGTAGTGGGTTGTGATCTTCTCGTCCAGCTGATGGACATTCTTTAATTCGATGCACGAACCGGCTCATAACCGAAACATTCCTGTCTTGTAGACACTTTCCGTGGATGATTTTGCCGAACTTGGGGCAAACTGGCTACCCGTTCCTGCAGACTCCGATGCTCGGGTAGAGACTGCATGCCTCCCACTCCTCCTGGGCCCTAAAGGGACCGAAAGGTAGAGGCGCTGGTTTGTAACTAGGTGGTGGGGCGGCCCATTATTGCTATGGGCGGTTACCACCGCTGCACCTCCGATGGCCGTAATCTAACCGCCAGTCCTTTGCCCTGCTTGTTCTTACGCCTCCATATCCTCATCTTTTCTACCAACTGGGCATAGACAATCAAGCTAGAAAGGTCCATATCTCTAATTAGCATCGTTGTCCTACATTCCTTTGACAACCAAATTTGACACTCCATTTACAAATCTCAGCATACAGCCCTTGGCTCGGCTACCATCTCTCTCGGAGCGTACATAGACATCCTAGAAGTCCAGAGCATACTCCTCCACAGTCCGTTTCCTTATATCAAGTTCATAAACTCGCCATCTTTGTCTCCCTCATCTCCTAAGAGAAAACTTGTCCAAGAAAGCCGTGTGGAATTCTTCCCACTCCACTAGTCCGCTCATTGGCCACCCCTCCTTTCCTCGTTTCTCATACCAAACCCTGGGCTACCCTTTAAGCCGGTAGGCGTCAGCCGACTCCCGAAAGAGCTAACACCCATAATACGGGTAATCTTCCCGACCTCATCTCCCTCTCGAATCAAACTTTCTTGCCATAATGGTCAATTCCTATTAGTATCCATGGCGATACAACTGAATCCTAGATGTAGAAATAGAAGAAGGTGGACCCCCTCTCCATCGAAAGAAATGAGATTATCGCGGATACACACATTAATTAACCAAATTTGCCCGACGTAGAGGCAATCAAGAAAGCGCATAAGGAATATATAACCTACAGAAAAGTGAGCTAATCCAACCAATCTTGCTTGTACAATGGAAAGGGCCACTGCTTATTCTCCAATAATCAAATTGGCCAAAGGTGTGCGTTCATGAGCCCATGCTAAAGTTTCAATCAATTCCTGCCAATATCCTCCTCACTTTAGATCCCTAAAAAGATAGAGGGTTCATGCGGTGAACTCCTATACCTCACAAATGCCATGGGAAAGAGCCGTTCGTGTTAACCAACATGACCTAGTCATTCACCCGATTGGTTACAGCTTTTGTCCAGTAACCGTATGGCCGCTTTAAGCTCTACAGCAAAAACCGAATCGTCTTGAGGCTTCAGGCAGGTCTCGTTGGTGTTACCGGCCCTTCTTCCATTACCGCCTGGGAGGCATGATTAATCGAAATGAAATAGAGCACGAGTCAGAAGAACTTTTCTAGAATTGAATTTTAACGCACAATAAATTGTATGAACAAAAGAGAGTTTTCCTAATAACATCTTTCACCTCCTCTTCTATAAGTGTGGCGCGCTTCACACTCATGAAAAGGACTCTACTCGATGCGGCTTTCAGACTTTCCGAGATACTCTAAATCTAGTGCTTTGCTACCAAATTTGTCATGTCCCGAGTCTACACCCTGGACAGAACACGGTACTTAGAGTCACAAGTAACCCCAAGTCAACCCTTGGTCTATCATACAATGGTATTCTGAGTAAAGATGCACAATGGAACTTTGAAACAATATCATTAAGCATTTATGAAAGACAAGTTCAGAACATAATGTTCAAAACATTTGAATAATACTTATAAATCTGAAAATCATGTCTGTCTGAAAGCCATTTAACTGAGGAGTTTCTAGGACAAGCCCCCAACAATCTCTAAGTCTAACTGAAATTGAAAAAATGACTAAAAGAAAGAAATAATGCCTCGGATGATGAGGACTCACACTCCAACCGCTCAGGTGGAGAATTTGAACTGCGACAACTAGCGGTGCTGAGTCTAAGAACCTACAGTTGTATCATGAAATGATATAGCATAAAAGTATACAAGACGTTGAATATACTTAATATGTCAGAGAAATATACTAATAGATATAAGTGACTAAATTGGAAAGACATGCACTCAATAACTACGTATCTGAACTAAAACAATCTAAAGTAACTGAGAAGGTCCAAATGACCCCGTCCGGGTGGTCAAAGACATGCCTCAAATTCGAAAGTTCCGAGTTTGGAGATACTATACCGAACCTGAAAGCAACCGATAGATCCGAAACCGAACCGAGATTCTTGTTATGAAACTAGACTGGGACTTCTTACTAGTGAGAGAGTCTGTAACATATATAACCACATGAGCTAGACGTGGAGTCCGATGGCTACACTTATCGTGGGACCTAATATACCTTACTGGGGTATAAAGGAATGAACTGGTGATCATAAAAGTCTCCGGGGCAATTTAGCTAATAATCTGTAATTGTAACCTACGCTGGCAACGTAGTTCTAGGAACCTGGGTGCTGGAACCCCAGTCCTGCTGTTGCTAAGTCCTACTACCACTTGGAAACCTATACTAAGCTATTCGGCCGATCGGGAGAAGCCCGAAACCTGGGTCCAAGACTAGTAAAGTAAATATAAGTTCAAGTACCTTGAGAGTCTTATCGAAACACATTCTGAAAGTAGGTTCTAGACTGGTCAGAGATGCTTATCTAGAAGCGTCGTAACCGTCTAAGAAGAAATCAAATCTCAATTGGGTCCTGGGCAAGTCAGAGCTATATATCGAAATGTCATGTGACTTCCTAGTGGACCAATAACTGAATTTTGATTCTAATTCTATATAACTGGGAGGCACTACTGGCACCTCGGGAAGAGACTGGAGTAAAATTGACTGCCTGACATTTCTAACTAACACCGAATATTCTAGTACTATTATCAAGCCGAAATAACACTACGAAAATACAAAGTATACAAGCTTAACCGACCCAAATATCATACAAGTAACTGAGTTTTTAAATATATACAAGATTATAGAAGCCCCTAACTCTTAAAGATGCAAAAATTTCAAGAATTAAAGCTTAAGCAGGATTTTAATATTCGACTTTTCAAAATTTAGGGCTGGAGTTTCTAATTTTAATGGGTCAAGCATCATTTTAGTCACAAGCTGGTGGAAAATAGCTACAATTAACATAGGATAGGATTCTACATGGAAATGATCTAAGAACAATAGCACAATTTTGAATTCACAAACTCAAGGCTATGAATGAAAGAGAATGGAGAGAGAGAGCTTTGGGGGATGCAGGGGGAGAAAAATCTCTCGCCGAATTACCACACTTGTAGAAGAAACCATTGGAAAATCTCTGAGAAAACTTAGAGGATTGACGTTTCTCTCTGCTTCTTTTCTATGCTTTCAGAGAAATTCCCACGACCGCTCTTGAGAAACGAGAGAAGGAATATGGGGAGAAATCATTGGTTACCCCTTATAAAACCCCAAATGAACCCCAAAAAGATGTAGTTAGGGACTAAGTAGGTGAAATTTTACAAAAATAACCCTGGGATTTAAATCTAAAATTCACGATAGGAACCAATGGGCCCTTAACGAGTCATTGGTAGAAACGATGGCCTGAATCCGGGCCGTGCTTTACGGGTTAAGAAACTAGGTTCACACCGAGGACCACGATTAGGTACAATGGTTCGTTAGCAACAACGGGCCGTTGATACCTCCTGCTGAAATCCTTAAGGAAATGTAGCATGTGGACAACGAAAGGAAACAACGACTGCTGGTAGAACCAACGGCCATATTATCCCTTGTGGTTAAACCGTTGGGTCCTCGGAAGTGCATAATGGGTGGTCACAAAAGCTCGTTGGAGGCTACCACGGGCCATTTTCCTCCCATTGTCTCGTGTGGAAGGGTCCGGTAGATTCATAATTTTTGGATTCAAATGGACGACAGATGGACCGCTTGTTACGATCAATGGGTCATCCTTTGACTCGTTGTTTCACCTGGAAAATTCTGCCGCAAACCCACGACTCCGTTGTAATGGTCCGTTGGTTCCACCAACGGTCCTTTGTGGGGTTGTTTGAGACAGAAAACTTCTCGGTTTCCTCGTGGTTTTTCATGCAACGCCCGAATTTGTCTAGGAAAGTTTCAAAGGTGTTACAGTTGATTTTTCCGCTTCTGTTGTAGGTGTTATCATAGTTCTAGTTGACTCTCTTCAGATTACCTACAAAATTTACTGACTCTAGATTGGCTCCATAAAAATCTCCATGACCACTGCTTCCATATACCTCACCGCTTGGAGATGGTTGAACTGGGCATTTACTTATGCTAGTGGTTGTGCTAGGTTCAATCTTCTAAAGTGTGTCATCATTTGCTGCTGGAAGGATGCCAACTTGGCTGCCAATGCATTAGCACTACCTACCTGTATTATCTCCAACTTTTCTAATCGTCGCTTCCCCGTGATACATCGCTATGCCGCTCTAGATTTTCCAAAGGTAAATTGCCTAATAGAGGTAATGCATCATCATAACTTTCTCCAATGCTTGACCACCGATGCAAATCTAACAATATTTTGGTATGTGGGTGAAGACTTTCCACAAATGTATGTGCTAGCACTACATTACTCTTCTAGTGATGAGTACAAAGCCTCGTAGTAGAGATTTGGATCTCTCCCATGCAAGATATAAAATCTCATATGCCCTTAGCTTGAGACTCAATATTCCACTTTTTGCATCTTTGTGTGCCTTGCCCCATAGAAAAATTTGATAAGGAACTTCCTTGCCATGTCATCCCATGTATTGATGGTTCTTGGTGGCTCTACCTTCAACAACCTCTTGGATTCTCCCAATAATGAGAAAGGAAAAAGTGTGAGCCTTACATAGTTAGTCAACACTCCCATGGGGACAAATGTGTCGCGATTTCTAAGATGTTCAACAAATGCTACTATGGATCCTCATGTGTAAGGCCTCCAGAATTTTCCATTGATATGCAACAATTACACCATGTTTGCTTTAGCTCAAATCTACTGTGCTCGGGACATTAGCTTACGTCGGAGGTAACATTTGTCGTAAGGGATTACCACTGCAACCTGTATAACTGCCATCTTCCGCAGGTGCAACTCGTCCTGTTAAACCTGCTAGATTGGATATAGAGTGGAACCCTCCTTCTCAACTGTCTTAACATTCTTCGTGTTTGGGGTATGGTTCAACTAACTTTATCCCTTAATGCTTTCTCAGAAAGACCAAACTGTACCTGCATAATTGGAGACTAATACCAAGTTGTTGGCATAAGAAAACTTGCTCGTGCTCAGATGCACGCAAGCACACACGGTCGTACAAGTAGTAAAGTGGCTCTTCAAGCCGATGTCGAACTCCACAGGATTAGAACTTTCGAATATGAATACCGTTCAAACATTAATCTCAAATTTATCAAGTGCAAAAGCAACAAAGAAATAGTTGTTTTTTTCTAATTCTAGAAGTGATCACAAATTAACTAATAAACAATATCAAATAGGAATCAAGGGTTAGGGCCAACAATCACGCATAGTTATCTTCATAATTGATTCACAAGATTAATGCCATGTTTATGGTCTTTCAATCCTCTAAAGATCTATTCGAATTAGCCTCACAACTACATCATTGAGCGGAGATGCAATAATCTAATTCCTATGCATTTATCTTGAGGTGTGGTTTGTGGGGTTACTCTGCTCTTGATTATGGTCTTTCGAACCTCTAGACATTTTTACCTAGAATTGATTCCACAACTACATATAAGAGAGAGGTGATGTGGTAATTCAATTCAAAGTGTCTAGCTATCATCCTTTCTAATAACTAAGTAAGTCTTATTAGGTATATTTTTATCCTACACGCGAATCAAGCCTTGAAGATATCAACTTACTTCTTGCATTCCTTAGTCTATTCTTATGGTTTGTCCTTTCGCAGTTAAGCACAAGAATCATAAATATATTCAAATGGTGATCAAGCAATATATTAATAACGCAAGAATGCAAGATAATCAATGATGAAGAAGTCTGACCCAAAATAAGCATTATGAAAAAATGTTCAAGTCATGTGGCCTCAAGGCTTGACTTAGAGTCTTAGGCACTCATGCTTTTACAAGAATTAAACAAAGTCTTTGAATCCATGTAATTAAAATAATGAAAAAAAAAGAATAAAAAGAAACCCAGGTATGGAGTCCGGTATGTTCCTTACTCCTGCGCTCCCCCATCTTTTCTTAATATTTCCCCGATCCCCCAAAATAATGAGCTAAGTGTTTAATTTATAGTTTCAAGATTTTTTCCCGTTGAAATGTGCCTCTGTGACATGTTTCTGGTTGTGACAACAAGCAAGCATAACATGGCATTGTCACGTAGGGCTACTGGAAATATGTAATGGCATATCTTGCTTGAGGCATGGCACATTGCTGATCGCTCGTCGGCGTCACACGACGCCGTTACCCTGCTACCGGAATGGCTTCTTTCGCATGCAGCAGGCTTGGTTTTGGCATGTCAGCTGTTGGGCATGGAACGGTGCCTAGTGTGGAATGGAGACATCACAGGTGCATTGCTCAGAAGTATCTCGTGCGTACACCCTTGGCATGGCACGCTTATCGTCCATCTCTACCTGGCGTGACACATTTCCCTAGTATGGCATCTAACTTTTCCAGCAAATTTCATGCTTTTTGTCATTCATTCCATGCTTCCTTCTTGTTCATATCATCATATTTAACTCATCCTTAGCATTTTTCATCTACAAAATAGGCTAATCAAATTTGCTAGTTCATGCCTGGCATTTATAAGCAAAACATATGTGAGTATACTTAGATTAATCGACAAACAAGACTAAAACATGGGTATAAAATCGCACTTAGAAATATAAATATGCCCAAGATCATACTATTCTAGTGTTGACCCTACCAAATGGTAGAGAGGATTTTGTTGTATTGCAATGCATCCAGAGTGGGCCTGGTTTATTTTGATGTAGAACGGTAAGGTTATAGCTTATGGTACCAGAAACCTTAAGGTCCATAAGAAGAATTATCTAACTCATAACATTGGAATTGGCAAAGAAAGAGTGTTTACATTAAAGATTTGGCATCATTACCTATATGGTGCGCATGTTGATGTGTTCATAGATCACAAGAGTCTTAAGTACATTTTAAACTAGAAGGAGCTGAATCTTAGACAAAGGATATGGATTGAATTGTTTAAGGACTACAAAATGAGCATTCTCTACCATCCGAATAAAGCAAATATGGTTGTTGTTGCTCTTAGTTGGCGGTCTATGAACAAGATAACCAATGTAGAGGAAGGAAAGAGAGAGTTAGCTAACAACATGTATTAGAATTTTGAAGCCATTCAGATCTACTCCCAATATAGAGTAGTACAAATGGTCGATGCAAATATAGAAACGTAATAAGAAGTTGGGGTCGAATCCCATAGAGACTATTCGAAGGCAAGACTATCTAGTGCTAAATACTAACGTATTGCAAGATTAGAAACAATTCAAATTGAAAGATAAAGTTTAAATACTACTATCAATTGTATTAAGCTAGTGTTATAAGCAATTAGAGATAATTTAGGAAGTATCCCCAATATTGGGCCAATCCCACTAAATTACCCAATGTGAAAGAACCTGCATGTGGCTAGGATTGAACATGCAAGCAATATACTTAGGAATCTCATGGATGTCTTTTCAACATCACTATAGGTCTCAATCAAGTTTAATTTTTGTTAAATTGAAAAGAATCATTATACCCAATTTCTTATTTGCCAATTTTGTATTCACCTATAAGTCTACGAGAATCTATTAAACAAGAGTTATGCCTTGAGTCATTGTTGATTGATGCTAACCCAACTCAAATTTGCTATCTCAAACCTCATAAGGGTAATTTGGCAGGATTGGATGAATCTCATCACCAATCACAAGCTACAAAGAAAAAAATCATCAAATGTTCAATGTCCCAAACTCACTTTAATAAATTGGGATCATTAGGATTCACAACCCAAGATCCGGGTCTTAGTTACCCATGTCTAGAAAAGAAGATAAGATAAGTAATGAGACATCTTACTAAAAGGAATGTTGAGATCTCTACTTGATTGATGATAATCTTCAATTACAAAAGTTAAATCTATAATCCCATTTGAAAAGTAGCACTAAAATCTACTCTCTATGCTCTCTATGAACTAAGGAATGAAAAGTTATTGAAAAATTATAAGAAATTTCTATTTATACTATGCTCCCAAAAGCCCATTAAATTTGAACATCAAAGTGCCACGTGTGTAGGGATAGACTGTCCTTTGGAAAGACGGACCGTCCTTTGGACAATTCTCTACTTTTACGCTTCTATCCCTTGCTTTATCATCCATTCAGAGATGGATCGTCCTTTGGAAAAAGGATACTTTACTTCATACGGGAGAAATCCTTTACACCTTGTGCTTCACACCATATTTCAAGAGCACTCTCAAATTCTTTGATACAAAAATGAGATCCTCAATTACTTATTATGCACCGAGGGGTGCCAAACCGAGGAAGATGTTTTTTCTTTAGGAAAGCTACACTCTTTTCCTCATTGTGAAGTAACGTTGTGGCTTCAACCTACTTGGACACGTATCTACTGCAACAACAAAATGTATGTCCTCCATAAGAGCTTCATAAAGCACCCATGAAGTCAATGCCTCAGACATGAAACAACTCCACTTCTAGGACAAAATTTAGGGGCATCTCTTATCTCCTCAATATAGAACTTTGTCACTTACATTGATCACAAGCTTAGCCAATATATTAGCATCATGATACATGATGTGCCAATAGTACCTACACTCCAAAACTTTTGCAGTTGTATGATTTCCTACATGATGTCCTCTTCCCACTGGGAGTCCTGATATGCCCTTTACCACATTGATCATCTGACCTCATGCACACATCTCTTGATGATGGTGTTCGCACACATGCGAAACAAGTAAGACTCTCCCAAAATAGTGTTGCACATAATTTGGAAATTTCTTCCTTTTATACTATTTGAAACCTTCGGGACCACCTGGTAAAAAGATAATTTCCATAGTCTGCATACCATGGTACCAGGCTAGTTATCACCACCAAGATACATTCATTTGAGAATGCATCATTAATCTCTAACTCCTTAATAGGTCTTCAATCCTCTTCAAGTTGGGAAACATCTTCGAAGAACTTCCATTCTTGTGCCTACGGTCTTTAACTTCAAATCTAATTCTGTAGCAACAATACCTACAAAATTAACTGAGGTTTGCATCTTTATTTTTCATCAAATACCTCAAAGCCATATGCTATGTGTACAGAGTTAACTCTTGACCAAAGAAAGTATTACCTAAACTTTTCAAAGGTGTAGACAATAGCCAAGAACTCTTGTTCAATGACAAGCAGTAGTTCACTTTAGCTGCATTTAGAGTTTTACTGGCATACTGGATAGGATGCATAATTTTGTCATGTCACCGCCCAATACAACTCCAATGGCTAACCAACTAGAATCAAACATGAGTTCAAAGGGTATGGACCAATTGAAGTAGTGATGATAGGTGTGGTGCTCAATCTCACTTAAGTTCTTGAAATGCTCTCAAACATGCATCATTAAATATGAATTTGGCATCCTTTTCTAGGAGTTTGGACATGGGATGAGAAATCTTAAAGAAATCATTCATAAACCTCCTTTAAAACCTTGCACGACCCAAAAGAACTCCCTCACACATTTCACCGATGTTGGCAGAAAGCTTGGCAATGACATCAACTTTAGCTTAGTCTAAACCCTTTTTGGAGATCTTATTCCCTAGAAAATTTTCTTGACTATAAAATGACATTTTTCCCAATTAAGAACAAGGTTGGTTTCTTCACACCACTTCAAAACTTCTGCCTGCTGGTCTCGGGGCATTCACAAATGTGTCTCCACCATTGAAAATTCAATCAAGAAGACTTCAAGGAAGTCCTCCACCATTTCTGAGTATATAGTCAACATGTTTGATTGAAACGTAGTCGGGGCATTGCATGATCCGAAGGGCTTTATGTTCAATGCAAAGGTCCCATAAGGACATGTAAAAGTCATCTACTATTGGTATTTGTGCCATATTGATTTGATTTAAACTCCAATAACCATAAAGAAAGAAATAGAAAGCTCGCCCAAGAAGTTGGTCCAGCATTTGATCAATGAGAGGCATGGGAAAATGATCTTTGCAAGTGGCAACATTAAGTTTTCGATAGCCCATACAAACTCGCATCCCGTGATAAGCAAGGTGGGCACTAATTCATTGTTCTCACTTGCAATCACCATCATTCCCTCTCTTTTTAGTACACATTGAACTGGGACTTACCTATTGGTTGTCAGAAATGGGGTATAGCTGTATATGCATCTAACCACTTGATATCTCCTTTTTTCACTACTTCCTGCATGGCTAGATTTAATATTCCCTGTTGCTCTATACTAGGTACTTCTCCTCTAATATAATATTATGCCTACAAATACCGGTGGAGATTCCACGAATATCTGTTATGGTCCACCCAATGGCCTTCCGATGTTGCTGAAGCTTTTTGATCACCTTCTTCACTATACTTCATTAAGGAATGATGATATTGTGATAGTAGGGTTACTCCTGACCCAAAAACATGTAATGCGTATGCAATAGTAAGGGATTTCAATTTATCTTTGAGGCTCCTCAATGGAGGGTTTAGCTAGAGGAGAGAATCGATTCTCAAGATCAAGTGAAATCTTCTTAGGCCTGTAAGGGTAGTGCCCCAAACCCTTCTCAAGTGAATGCACTACTCCCCTTTGTTTTTACATTATCATTAAGATCTTCATTTCCCAAATAATAGTCACGCAAAATCCTCCTAGGTCACCATCATCCATTTTAACTAACTTATCAATCATTGACTTGCATATAAGGGCTTATGTAATTTCATGCCCTTATCCAGTTTGAATATGATCTCATTATTGTTTACTTGGAATTTGATTTAATTATGCTTAGAATCCACCAAAGCCTTGCTAGTGGGCAAGAACAAATGTTCCGTAATGATAGGAACTTCCACATCCACTACGATGAAATTTGTAGGCAGTATAAATCTTCCCACTTTGCACGAAGATATCATCAATAACCCCTATAGGCCATCAATTGACTAGTATGCCATTTGTAGCCACGTGTTGGTGGGTCTAAGTTGACTACCTGTGCAATTTGAAGATTGATAAAAGCATAAAATTAATGTTTTCCCCATTATCACATAGCCGAGAGCAACCATAGCTTCCAACTTCTACAAGGAACTGCGAATGCAAACAGATCCTTTTTTCAACACTAGTGCCTGTGATAATGGAACCCATATGGTGGGTCACTGAATCAATTCTTCATTATCAATCGTAACCTCCTTTGGAGCAACATTTTCAAGTACTTAGTGAACCCCGACATCTGTTTGATGACATCAAATAATGGAGTAGTCAAGGGCATGTGCTTCAAAAACTCAAGATTTTCCTATTCTTTCATCATTATGCTTCTTTCTTATCCATTGAGGGAACGTGGAGGTTTACAAATGATGCTTGCATAAAGGGGTGGAGCCTCCTCCTTGAATTCTTTATCTACTTTTCACTTAAGGCTTCGTTACTACTCTCTTTTGGTGCTTCATTGACCTCTGCAAGTAAGTTTTCAACATCATGAACCTCTTCTTCTACAATCATGTGGTTCGTAATGTACCACCATCCCATAATGACGCCAAACATGAAGTAGATGGATCCATTTCATGATTCTCGGGAGCCTTATCAAAATAAATGATGGGTTTTATTGTCACCATCACTTGTCTCATATGGAAATCAATACTTTGGAGTGACTCTGCTAGGGGCACTCACAACCTCAATCAATGTCTAAGAGTAAAGGTTTTTCATCCTTTCTTCGATTTTGCACGATTCGGGTGAGCATACTATCTTATTTATAGCCTATGGAGTCAACTTTGAGTTCAAGGTCCTATCTATTCACTACATTGCAATCCTCACTAAATACCTTGTTCTCCCGTGTCTTGTGGATGGAACTCCAAACTACTGATGAATGAGAGTGAAATTATAATCTTACTCAATATTCATATGGAGTCCTCCTTATATCGACTAGTTCCTTATATGTTATCTCTTCTACATGCATTAGTTTCTCCTAGCTTTGAATAGTATTGATGTGAGAGGAATATACTCATAGAAATCTTGTTGCTCATATGGGCCACTGCGTGACCATGCATTCCAAGTGAAGTACTCATGATCCATCCTCACAAGTTCGACAAAGCCTTCACCTATTGTTGAATACTAGACAGAGAAAAGGTATAATAATAGATATAAGCAACTAGAGTGTTAGAGCTGGATACGGCTTATGTCATAATCCCCAGCAACTGAGCCATAATATTTAACGTCATTAAAATCCACTCCCAATATAGGATAGTGTAAATGATCGGCGTAAATAGAACACAACAAGGAGTTGGGCTGAACCTACGTAGACTACTCAAAGTCAAGACTATCTAGTGCAAAATAGTAAAGTATTGCAAGATTAGAAACTATTCAAATGAGAGATAAAGTTTAACTACAATTATTAATTGTGTTAAGCTAAGGTTGTAAGCAATTAGATATAATTTAGGAAGTGTCCCCTCACATTTGGTCGATCCCGCCAAATCACAAAATGTGAAAGAATTGGCATTGTGGCTAGGGCTGAACATGCAAGAAATATACTTAGGCAACTCATAGTGTCTTTCAACATCACCATATTTTTATCAAATTTAAGAGAACTCCACTTCACCCAATTGCTTGTTTTCCAATTTGATATTCAACCTATGTTTAGAAAAATTCCATAATAAGTGTTATACCTGAGTAGTTATTATTGATGCTAACCTAATCAAAATTTTCTCTCTCAAGTCTCATAAGGGTAATTAGGTAGGATTGGATGACTCTCATTAGCAATCAAAATATACAAAGAAAAATTAATCAAATGTTCAATAGCCTAAACTCAATTTTAAAAAATTGGTATCATTGGGATTCACAACCCATTGGGTTCACAAGCCTAGATCTAAGTTTAGTTATCCATGTCTAGAAGAAGAAGATAAAAGAAGTAATGAGACATTCTTATCAAAAGAAATTTAGATCTCTACTTGGTTGATTATAGTCTTCAATAATAAAAGTTAGATCTACAATCTATTTAAAAAGTAGGCTAAAAATACTTTATGCTAGCAGAACTAAGGAATGAAATGCTACTAAAATTTTACAAGAAAATCTATTTATACTATGCTTAAATAGCCCATTAAATTTGAAACATCGGGGTGCCAAAAAGGGACGGACCATCTTATAGACCATACTCTACTTTTCTACTTATCCCTTGTTTTATCATCCTTTGAGATGGACCATCCTTTGGAAAGATGGTACATACTTTACTTTGTGTTGAGAAATCCTATTCTGAAAAGATCTAATTTAGCTGTCAATTGACGGGAATGTCCTTTGGAAAGACTGACCGGCCCTTTCAACCGCATTTAAGGACCCAATTTTGTTGGTTTCTAGAATATGTAGCTAGGAGGGATAGATTGAGGGAAAAACCATTGTTCAAACTAATGGTTTGTCTTTTGCATTGTCTCTTAGGTAGTTTTCTAGCCTTAGCTCCTTTCATTATCCAATTTCTTGGGATCCTAAAACATAGTATAAAATAGGTTAGTTTCTTCTTAATTTCACTTTGAATGACATACAAAATGCTATATAATGAAGAAAAGAGGTGTTTCTTATCCTCGACACATCAACATTCACATTTAGGAGTTTATCTTCTAGGCCTTGAAGAGGGAAGTGTGCTTGTATAGAATTGGGCCAAATCATCTCTAGTATGTTAGGGAAAAACAAGAAAGAGATTCCATTTTTGCTCTATCTAAAGGATGATGTCCTTAAACTTAAGGCGTTAGTTTTCACATAAGGGGGAGACAAGCTTTCTGAGGCATCAAGGTAGATTATGTGTTTTAGACATAGATGGCCTCAACTATAGAATCATGGCTAAAGGGCACAACTCCATGTATTCAATTCCCCCAAGTTCCATGAAAATGTACCATGACTTAAGGGAAGTCTATTGGTGGAATGGCAAATTGAGATATTATGGACTTTGTTGCTAAATGTCTGAATGTCAGCAGGTTAAGGTCGAGCACCAACAGCCATGTGGCATGGCTCAGAATATACTACTTCCCAAGTGGAAGTATGACATGATCAATATGGACTTTATCAATGCTCTACCGCGATCTCCACCATAGCATGACTTTATTTGCACTATCATAGATCGAATAATCAAGTCAGCCCATTTCTTTCCTATAAAGACTACAATGTCGGGGCTTGAGGACTGTATCAGATGTACATCTATGAGGTAGTCAGACTTCATGATTTCATTATCCATGATTTCACATAGGGCGTAGTTCATTGCCCGCTTTGAAAGTCCTTTCAAAAAGGTTTGGATTAAAATGTGAACCTCAAAAGATTGCCTTTCATCTCGCTGTGGAGATGGTCAAGAAGAATGTACTATTTAGTCTTTCGAGGATATGCTCAAAGCTTTTTTATTGATTTCAAGGAAGTTGGGATGACTATTTTCCCTCATAAAATTTTCATATAGAAACAATTATCACTCTAGTAGTCAGATGGCTCTTTATGAGGCTCTCTATAGGCGAAGGTGTACATCCCGATGGTTCAAGTTGGTGAAGTGGAGTTGATAGGGCGTATCATAGAGTAAGCCATGGAGAAGGTTAATACTATTAAGGAAATATTGGAAACTTCTATAGAGTCTACAAAATTCTTATATTGGATGTTAGGCGCAAAATTTAGTGTTTTTGTGCATGATTGGGCTTATCTGAAGGTTTCACCCATGAAGGGTGTCATGAAATTTGGAAAAAAGGGGAAGCTTGATCACGGGCAAAAATATCATGCCCGTGATATGCTCTATAACTTAAATTAGTCGGGTTGTCTAAGTTATCTAATACATTTTCATGTGATTTATATAAATGTGAAGATATGTGCTAACCAATATGATTAGTCCTTTGTTTTGTAGGTTTTGATGACTTTTGAGGAGCTAATCCATGAGTTGGTGAAGTAGATGCTTGAGACGGAATCAACACGCGAACGCCGGCAAAGAGGAGGCCTAAAATGCCCACCCGCGCGGTGGCAACGTGCCACCGCAGCAAGCCTAAAATAGCCCACCAACGTTGGCAACGTGCCACGGCAGGCAGGCTGGGTGCGACATGGAGAGGCTAACGCGCTGCCCAAGCAGCTGCCCACGCTACCAACGCGCGTGTGCCGCCGAGGCAAATTTTCGGGGTGATTTCCAAAGGAGTTTTCTGCGATGCCTCCGTGTCAACGTGGAGGCAAAGTGTTCGCGATACACTCCGTGACACGGAGCCATTCCACGACAAGCCAAATTTAGCACGTTCTCCATTTACTATAAATAGGGACCCTTAGCTCCTAATTCCATTTGGTCAATGCATTTTATTCTCGAAAATCGCATAGAGTGAAGGGAGAAGTGGGAGACCTCTTCTAGGGTTTGTCAAATTCCTTCTCATCACCAATTTCGTGTAAGTATGTAGTTTAGGAGTAGATTAATAGTAGTGTAGAGCAATTTTATGAACATGAATGGCTAGAACCCTTCCCTCTAGGGTTGAAGCCATGGATTATTATTGTTTTTTTAATTTTATATATTTATTGTTTGTTTGTTTTAATTAAGTTATTGATTGTTATTGTCGTCTTGCATTCTGATTTGTTGGTTGTTTTTATGATTGATCACCATGAAAGCATATTTGTTAGCTTGGGTATAGCTTGAGAAGGCATTACCTAGGCCGAACATGAGAATGTGGGGAGCATGAAGTAATCTCGAGAGAGATTCCGTGTTTTGTATAGAAACATACCCCTAACACCGTGCTTGGTTGACACACGGGGGTTATGAAAGACCAACATGGGATGTCACATCACCACTCGAAGAAGTAGTTGTGAGGCTAAGTTGAGTTAAATGGTTAGACATACGAAAGTCCCTAATCGTTTCGTAAAACTACAACATAATTGGATTGCCCGCGACTAGAAAATTAAACTCCTCGCCACAATGATGCATGGGAGGCTAGATTGCCGTGTTTAGAGGCTCGAAAGACCATGAACATGCAATTCCAGTTATGTGAAATAACAATTGATAGTTCCATGCTTATTCCATTGCAAATCGTATTATTCAAGATGATTATCCGGTTTTAACTCTATGTTGTTCTAGAGCACTTTCGTAATATTTCGTTGACCCAAACTTAGACTTAATTTATCTAAATCGAAAATGTCTATCACCAACACTTTAGATATTTCGTATCACACTAGAAATGGATAGTTAGAGGAATGGGTCCAGCTCTCGTGGGTTCGACATTCAAGTTCTTAAAAAGAGCCACTATATTACTTGCACGACCCGCATACCCTTAAGCGGCTCAACAAGTTTTTGCGCTGCCGGGACTCGACAAAGTTTTGATAATTTATCTATTTTTGTGTGATTTATTAAATTTTCCTTAAGTGTTGAGAAATCTCTGGGTCTTAGTTTGTCTATTTGCAAGTGACAGTTGTCTCGCCGAAATGGGTTAGAAATAGAGAGCTTGTGGGAACCGTTGTTGAACCTCGAACGTCAAATCCATTTGCAAAGGAGAGGTAGCTCTAGAGCAAAAGCTGGAAGAGACTTCAAGAAAAGGGTATAACAACAACCACCCAAGGAAATAATCATAATGGTTACCCAAGCAATGGCGGTAAGACTGGGCCGCAAGTGGCAATCCCACTAGCGACGAATGTGACTTGGCATCCGTAAACCGGAGCTCGGAGGAAACCCTTGAGCTTAAACAGAATAAGATGGTGTGCCTGTTACATTCCTAGTGGCCGGCCCACTGAATGGCACATGAGGTGGTCTCAGCAAAGACCATGCAGCTTTCTTTGGAGATAGCGTGACACGCTTGTCCTCACCAGCTGTGTCCAGCATTATGTCCGATTGACCCTTTTCCCATTTTCACTATTGGGAGAGGCAAAAAAGTGGCTGAAGGCTGAGATACCGAACTCCATTACTTCATGGAATGACTTGGCTAGAAAGTTCCCTTATCGATTCTTTCCTTCGTGCAAGACTCGCAAAGTTGCTAAGTAAGATATTAAGTTTCAAGCGTGCTTCCGATGAGAACTTATACATGGCTTGGGAAAGATTCAAGTCATTGTTGAGAGATTCCGCCCATCACCAAAGAATCAAATGAAGTGCCGGCCTATACTCTTTGTAGAGTCTAGACCCACATACAAAATATTACTAGACTCGCACGGGTGGGCAAGCCTTGAGAAGACATATGATGAGTTGTACACTTTGTTGAACAGAATTACAGAAGGAAATCCAGAGTGGCATAAAGGAAATATCAAGAGGGGGCAAGGTGAAGAAGATCAAAGGATGTAAGGCATTGTTTGAATGCTTTGGCAAGACAAAGTAGCTTCGTTCCAACATCAAATGATGACTCGCTCAATAAACTGGTATGCACCCAACACTAGCCAGGTTAATGCAGTTCAGCAAGCTCCTAGTTGGTTTGAAATTTGTGGTAATAATGGGCACAACGCAGAATCTTGTGGAGCCAATCCGTAATCAGTTAATTTGTTGGGAATGTGCAAGGAATCAAAATTTCGAAACAACTCCAATAGAAATGGCAGCCACCCGAATTCTTTTTGGGGTGGAAACCAGCAGAATTTATGCAACCTCAACAACACGCACGTTGTAATAGGCATTCAAGGGCATAGTAGCAGCTCGCATTGAGGAACATCAAGAAAATCATGGAGACCTGCACCGCTAGTTAAAATCGCGAGGATGGCAAATGTATCACGAATCAGCAAGTAGTCACCCGCAATCTTGAAAAACAAGTGGTTTCAAATAGCAGCTGCCAAAACATGAGGCCGCAAGGGGGATTACCAAGCCACGCAGATCCTAACTCCCTAAGCATCAATGCCATCGTCTTAGAAGTGGAAGGCAAAGTAGTCGATGCAATGCCTAAAGAGTTGAGAAAAGAGGTGCAGCCGGAGTTGGTAAGATCAGGACCATCTACCGATAATGGAGGAAAATCGTAGTGCGGGGAAACAAAATGCGCAACCTTCATTAAACATAAAGACAAAGACTACCTCACCACCCTTCCTCGTAGACTAAGAAAGAGCAAGGAGGAGGAATGTTTCAAAAAGTTCTTTGAGAGTTTCACAGAACTTCACATAAATTTGCCTCTTATTGATGTCTTGCAGGGAATGCCCAAGTATGCTAAATACTTGAAGGACGGGATGGCGAACAAAGTTAACCAGGACGCCCAGACTGTAGCACTGACTGAGGAGATGTGGGCCACAGGGTATTGAGCAAATGCCAAAGAAGCTCAAAGACCCCGGGAGTTTTACCCTCCCCATACAAATTGGTAATGCTGAAGTGCTCCGAGCTTTGTGTGATTTAGGGGCAGCAGTTAATCTAATGCCCCTATCCTTATTCAACACCTTGGTGTTGGGAAGACCGAGACCGACAAGGTTGATGTTGCAGCTGGCTGACAAGTCACGAGTGACACCTGATGGAATAATAGAGGACCTTCTAATCAAAGTAGGTAAATTCATTATACTTGCTGATTTTATTGTTTTAGATTTTCAGGTTGATGACCAGGTACCCCTAATCTTGGGACGGCCATTCTTGTCCACCGGAGGAGCAGTGATTGATTTGAAAGAAGGGACCCTGAAAATAAGGGTCGAGGATGAAGAAGAAATCTTCCGCGTCTACCAAGAAATAAACCCATCCGCACACTACAGAAACCTTTGTTAGGTAAGTGTGTTGGCAGAGGATGAGTGTGGGGTGGAGGAGTCCACAGGTGCACGGC
>JACEIK010012145.1:563-32112 GCA_018107945.1 Datura stramonium | reverse complement strand
GTTTCCAAGTCCATTCCCGATTTTTACCAACATGTATATTAGCTTCCCAAAATTCCATTTTACCTGCAAAACAACACTAATCATGTTGGTTAGTATAAATCACATGAGAATGCACACATAACGATAGATAAACAAGTCGAAATGAAGTATTTGCGTATCACTTGGGCATGCAATTCTGCCCTAGATCAGTGCATAGATCATGGGGAGGTGAAAAAGGGGAAGAAAGGAAAAAGGATTAAAACAATAAGGTGTAATGTGATAATAAAAGAAACAAAAAGAGTTGAAAAAGAAAAATTGAAAAGAAAATAAAAAAAATAAAAATGAATGAAAAGTTAAAAATACACCACGCCCATACAACTACATAAAAAAATGGAGAAAAGGGAGGAACAAATTGAAAAAATGAAAAGGGTGAAATAAGTGAAAAGTGAAGCCACGTGTATGTAGTGCCAAGGAGGGTCTAGTCACTAAGAATTTCATATTCAATATACCCAGCCCGAAAGCCCGCATTACAAGCCGAATAAAGTCCTATAGTGATCCTAGCCTGACCGTCCGAAGAGCCGAAGTAGAGATAATAAGGGCAAGCCTATGGTATCTGATGTGCAGTAGTTGAAACTTCCTTTATGAGAGTGAGTGTCTTACTTGTTCAGTCCAATATTTCATATTTTCATATATCTATGAGTTGGGGACTTCATTTACTGTGAGGGTACATGATTTTTGTTTTATTATGCTAATTGTCCGTATGAAAAGCATTGGTAATGACTTGATTCTCTATTAATAACTGAATGACATGTCTTGATCCCCGTTTATCATAATTTGTGGTTACTTGATGTGCATATACTGATTTGGTTTACCGAGAAAAGGGTCAAAAGTTGTTTGAGTTCATAGTGCAAATTTTGATTGGTGTTGGCTGTAGTATCCTAGGTTTATTTTCTAGTTAAGCATTGTTTTTAGTTTTTGTTTTCTTTGTCTGAGGACATGTAAAAGTCTTAAGTTGAGGGTACTGATGTGCTGTGAGTTTACAACAGTTTCGACGCTTAAAACTAGAAAAATATCATGGACTTAGGTATGTTTATACGGATATGAGGTGCTTTTACTTTGTTTTCAGGGAAAATAAGCGTTGGAGCAAAAATGTGCAAAAGATGTAGAAAAGTGCAGAAAATCAGCCAAGTACTGATCTCAGTACGAGCCATACCTAGATTGTATGAGTCGTACTAAGTCTCATGGAAAATCTCAGAAAGCTGGATCTGTCATGACCCGAGCATGGACCCGAATCGTAGATACGGGACAAGGGACCCTGAGATACCCCAAGAGACCCCAAGTCAACCCATGACATAAGAATTCACTAACTCATTCAATAAACATGAGGGAACATAGTAAAAAAAACTCAGCGGAAGTCTAACTTAACATAACAACAGAATGAACATCTAAAACTGAATACATGTCCAAGTCTGATAAGCCTCTAATCTGGACGAGCTGATGGGACAACACCCCAAACTAGCTCAGAAACACTGAAACTGAAAATACATCCATGGTAACTGAAAGTCTAGTACTCTAAAGATGAGGACTCACCAATCTAGCCGGTGCAACTCTGATAAGCGACTACGAACAGGGCTGAACTTGCGATACAGATCCTGCATCATGAAACAATGCAACATAGAAGGTATGTGTTCAGTACATGGAATGTACCGAGTATGCAAGGTAAGTAAAACCGCTAGAGCAATATAATTCTTTTAAAACAAGTCATACATATATACTAGCCTTTAAGGATAAGAAGATCACAAACATTCATTATGAAATCATTCTTATCTTATACGTGATCATGCATGGCTTTAGAACATCATGACTGACTCGAATGACTCAAAGCTAAATCATAACATTTATATCAAAAGCTGAATAATGAGTCAAACCTTGCTTTTTGAACATGCATGCATAAGATAACCATCATGAGCAATGGATATGCAAATTCGAATGATATAGACACTGGGAGACTCCTCACTTAACCGACATACCATGATATAGCTTACGTGGTCCCTATTATTACACTCAAGTGGGCAGAGCTGTCCAAAACCTTGCCAGGGCTAAGGACGCTACCATGATATCGATATCAAGCTGAAGGGCCAATCGAGCGGGGGATAGCTCACAAGGGAGGTCCCAATAATATAATAGAATCAACCTATGTTGGCGCGTAATTCTGGGGCATAGGGTTATCAACCCTTAGCCCGCTCGGTGGTAGACACTTCTCCCGAAACATGCAATGCTCTACATCATATAAATACGAAGCTCAACATCGTCTAGTAACGAAGCTCAACATGAAATCATGTATAAACTCAACATCGTATGAAACAAAGATCAACATTGTCTACTAACAAA
The DNA here is from genome assembly GCA_018107945.1 of Datura stramonium. Classification (NCBI taxonomy): domain Eukaryota; kingdom Viridiplantae; phylum Streptophyta; class Magnoliopsida; order Solanales; family Solanaceae; genus Datura; species Datura stramonium. Next base: position 29,742 of record JACEIK010012145.1, on the reverse strand, counting down.
GCTCATTATGAAATCATACATACACTAGACATCATATAAAGATGAAGCTCAACAATTTCGTCTCGACAAAGCTTAAAATGAAATCATGCTTAGACCCAACATCATGTGAAATGAAACTTAACATTGTCCTTGACAAAGCTTGATAATAACATGCATATCAATTAAGGATTTACGCATATAAAAGGATTTACTTTAAAACATACCACAAGCTAGAATTCATAAGAAGAGTTAAAGGAAAATTTCATCTTAACCATGTGGTAAGCTCATGTCAGGGAAATCACAATTTGAAAACATCATACAGGCATCACCCAAAGCTTTATCGTACTTGAATCTAATCACTTTATTTTGAAAACATCAACATAGTCCTGGGTAGTTTTAGAAACATGCTTTTCATCATCAACTTCATCACCACCACATATTTACCATAAATCACCCTTTTTATGAATTCTTCACCCATGGCGTTTTAGATTCAATTTTTAGAAAAACAAATTTTATAAGAGAAACAAGTTAGAATCTGTCCAAGCTTCGTAAATCATCAATATCAACTCAATCTAATCATGCCCATGAATAGAGATATACAAATCATGCAATTGATCAAAACCCCATAATTGATTATCCATAATTTAACAATAATTGATGGGAATTGGGCATGGGTGTGGAAGGAAGACACCCATTAAAACCCTACATACCTGGAAATGAGGAATTCTATCACCCTTCANAATTCTATCACCCTTCAATTTCCCAAGATCAGATTCCAAAGGAAACCTTGAATTTGGCCTTGAATCACCTCCTTCAAGCCTTCAACCTTGCATGCATGGGGAGTATGCACTTAGAATAGATATTTCCCCTACTAAAACCCTTCAAAACGAGCCATAAATGACGTAGTATAGAGCCTTAGGACTAGGAAATGACGGAAATGCCCTTACTGAATTTGCTGAAAATTGATCACTGGGCCAAACAATGGGTGAACCAACAGGTTGTTGGAGGATACCACGACCCCGGGTATCTACCCGTGCTATGCACTGTACCAGTCATATCTCGAAATAAAACCACGGACGAACACGACGAGTCGTTATAGGCTCCAAAGGGTCATTGAACTAGTCATTGATTGCTCCCCCCGAACCTTCTGAACTTCTACGAACCGAGCCTCACCACGACTCATCGTACTCTTCAACGGGTCGTAGATACTATCCTTCCTTTCTCACTGATATCTGGGCTCCCTTACCACGGCTCCCTACAAGGGGTCATTGCAAGCCACAACGGGTCGTTGCATGACCCGTCGTACCTTCCTACTGCCAAGTACACTTCCTACCATGAAAACAAACGATGACTCGTGGTTTCTTACCACAGATCATGGAATCAACCATTGTTTCCCTTTGATACCTAACCACCTGAACCCATGACAACCAACGATGGCCCGTGGTTACTTACCACGGGTCGTGGTACCTGTCGTCCTGAAACCTTTTTCCCAACTTACAACATTTTTTACTTTTAGCTTCCCGAGTCTACTCCTAAGCACTTCTAGGGTATTACAATATCTCTCCCTTGGGAACATTCATCCTCGAATGTAGCAAACAAGCAGCAAACAGAAACATACAATTTATCATAAGCATATACTGATCGTTTAAGACGAAAACTAACAGAATGACTACCTTCATTTCAAACTATACTGCTGAACTGGGTTCATCAATCATACACATATCCACATACATAAAAGAAACTTGCGTACATAGTTCAAACATGAAAACTAGTTAGAGTCTGGGTGCAGAACTGATACCTCAAGCTGAAACTGAACTGGTAGAGAACAAGTGTGGATATTTAGCCATCATATCTGCTTCAGCTTCCTACGTAGCTCTCTCAACATGCTGATTTCTCCACAATACCTTAACTGAAGCTACTTCCTTGTTCCTCAACTTCCAAACTTGGGGATCCAAGATTTCAACGGGAATTTCTTCGTAACTGAGGTTGTCTTTTACACTAATGCTGTCTACCGGAACCACCAAGGCTGGATCACCCAAGCACTTCTTCAAAAGCGATACATGGGAACACCGGATGAATTGAAGCCAATTCTGAAGGCAAATCCAACTCATATGCCACCTTAACAACTTTTCTCACAATCTGGTAGGGACCAACATAGTGGGGACTAAGTTTCCCTTTCTTCCCAAACCGCATGACTCCCTTCATGGGAGATACTTTTAGAAATACCCAGTCATCCACATCAAACTCCAATATCTCTTCTCCTAACATCAGCATACGATTTCTGATGACTCTGAGCGGTTGAATGAGCTGTTTTCAACCTGTCCCTTATCAACTAAACCTTCATCATCGCCTCATGAACCGAATCCAGTCCTATCATAGATGCCTCACCAACCTCAAACCATCTGATGGGAGATCTACACCTTCGCACGTAAAGAGCCTCGAACAGTGCCATTTGGATACTAGAGTGGTAACTATTATTATAATCAAACTCAATCAGGGGAAAATGATCATCCCAACTTCCTTTAAAATCCATAACACACGCACTTAACATGTCCTCAAGAGTCTGGATTGTTCGCTCAGCTTGACCATCCGTTTGCAGATGAAAGGCCGTGCTGAGCTTGACTTTAGTCCCGAGTCCCTTTTGAAAAGACCTCAAAAATTGAGAGGTAAACTAGGTAGCTCTATCTAAAATGATGGACAAAGGAACTCCATGCAACCGAACTAACTCCCGTATGTATAACTTGGCATAATCCTCTGCTGAGTCGGCAGTTTTGACCGGTAGAAAATGAGCCACCTTAGTCAACCTGTCCATGATAACCCAAATGGAGTCATATTGCCTATGAGTCCGAGGTAAGCCTGTAATGAAGTCCATATTGATCTCTTCCCACTTCCAAGTGGGGATGGTAATATCTTGAAGTACGCCTCCAGGTCTTTGATGCTCGACTTTCACTTGCTGACAGTTTGGACATTTTTCTAAGAACTCTGCAATATCCTTCTTCATACCATCCCACCAATTGATTTATCGCAAGTCCCGATACATCTTTGTGGATCCTGGATGAATAGAATATCTGGTACCATGTGACTCATGTAATATCTGAGCTCTCAAATCATCAACATCTGGGACACATAGACGACCCTGATATCGTAGCACACCAACTCCCCCTTGGGAGAAACCCTCCACCTTTTGACTCTGCACCACCTCCTTAAGTTTCCTCAAAATTGGATTCTCATCTTGCCTGGACTTAACATCAACCACCAAGGACGATTCTGACTCGTTATGTACAACAACACCACCATCGGTCAAGTCGATCAATCTAACTCCCAGCCTTGTGAGCCAGGAACATCTTTCATCAATTCCTTCTTCCCCTCATACACATAGGACACACTTTCCATTGAGAGCCTACTAAGCGCATCCGCAACCACATTAGCCTTGCCTAGGTGGTAAAGGACACTCATGTAATAGTCCTTGAGTAACTCCAACCAATTTCTTTGAAGAAGATTTAGATCCTTTTGTGTGAACACATATTGCAAGCTCTTGTGGTCCGTAAACACATCCATGTGGACCCCATACAAGTAATGCCGCCATATCTTCAATGCAAACACCACCGTGGCCAACTCAAGATCATGGGTTGGGTAATTCTTCTCATGGACCTTCAGTTACCTAGAGGCATATGCTATCACCTTCCCATGCTGCATCAACACACATCCAAGTCCAACTCTGGAAGCATCACTATACACTACAAAACCATCGGTACCCTCGGGTAGGGTCAACACTAGTGCTGAAGTGAGTCGGGTCTTCAACTCCTGGAAGCTTTTCTCACAAGCCTTCGACCACTGAAACTTCACCTTCTTCTGCGTCAGCTTAGTCAAAGGTGCTGCAGTGGATGAGAAACCCTCAAAAAACCTTCATTAATATCCAGATAAACCCAAGAAACTCCTAATATCCGAAGGATTCACTGGTATGGGCCAATTCTTCACAGCCACAATTTTCTGCGAATCTACTTTTATGCCTTTGCTAGACACCACATGGCCCAAGAATGCCACGGAGTCCAACCAAAACTCACACTTGCTGAACTTTGCATACAATTGGTGATCCTTAAGGGTCTGAAGCACTACTCTCAGGTGAGTGGCATGCTCTTCCTTGCTCCAAGAGTATATTAAGATGTCATCAATGAACACGATCACGAACATGTCCAAATATGGTTTGAACACCCTGTTCATCAAGTTCAGAAAAGCTGCAGGATCATTCGTTAGTATAAAAGACATAATTACAAACTCGTAATGAACATACCGTCTTCTGACTGCCGTCTTCGGGATATCACCCTCCCCAACTCTGAGCTGATGATGCCCAGATCTGAGATCTATCTTCGAGAAACACTTAGCGCCCTGAAGTTGACTGAACAAATCATCAATCCTGGGTAAGGGGTACCTATTCTTGACATTGACTTTGTTAAACTGTCGATAATCAATGCACATATGAAGGGAGCCATCTTTCTTTCGAACAAATAAAATTGGTGCACCCCATGGAGACTGGCTTGGTCTAATGAAGCCCTTATCTAGAAAATCCTTTAACTGATCCTTCAACTCGTTTAGCTCGGTTGGAGCCATCCTGTAGGGTGGAATAGATATAGGTTGCGTATCGGGAAGAAGGTCAATACCAAAATCAATCTCCCGCTCGGGAGGAATACCTGGCAAATCATCAGGAAAGACCTCTGGATACTCACACACTATTGGAACTGACTGGGTAGTTGGGGTCTAACACTCAACATCCTTGACACTAACCAAATGATACATGCAACCCTTAGAAATGATCTTCCTGGCTTTAAGGTAGGAAAGCGACCTACAGGCACAGCTAAACTACCCTTCTAAGACTGGTTCACCCTGAAATCTGAACTCTACTGACCGAGTCCTACAATTAATGGAAGCGTAACAAGCATACAACCAATCCATGTCGAGAATAACATCGAAATCGATCATGGATAACTTTATCAAATCTACTGAGGTGAACTTATGGAGCACCAAGACTGGGCAATCTCTATACACCCGTCTAGCTATAACTGAGTCACCTAAAGGAGTAGAAACTGAAAAAGATTCTGACAAGACATCAGGACTGACTACGAAGCTACTGGCTACATTAGGTGTCAAAAAGGACAAGGTGGCCCATGGATCTAACATAGCATAAACATCAACTTGAAAGACTCGTAACATACCAGTAACCACGTTCGGGGAGACCTCCTGCTCTTAGCGGGGTGCTAGGGCATAGAATCTGTTCTGCCGCTGACCGCCAGCTGCACTGGTAGATGCCCCCTGATGTGCTGAGCGAGGGGGTGGGGCTGCTGAGCTAGAAGCTGGGCCACAACCCCCAACCTGATCCTGTTTCACTTCTGGAAAATCTCTAAGCATGTGTTCGGGTTGCCCGCACCCAAAACATGCACCCGCACCTGCCAAGCACTGGTCTGCATGCCCTTAGCCACATCTGCGATAAGGTAGAACACCTGAATCGATGGGCCTATTTCTCTGACCCTTCGAGCCTGATGCCCGACCTCTCTTATCATGCCTAGGTCGAGATGGCACACTCAAGGCTGCTGAGCTAGAAGCTGGGCCACAACCCCCAACCTGATCCTGTTTCGCTGCTGGAAAATCTCTAAGCATGTGTTCGGGTTTCCCGCACCCAAAACACGCACCCGAACCTGCCAAGAACTAGCCTGCATGCCCTCGGCCACATCTGCGACAAGCTAGAACACCGAAATCTATGGGCCTGCTGCTCCGACCCCTCGAGCCTGATGCCCGACCTCTCTGATCATGCCTAGGTCAAGATGGAACACTCAAGGATGATGAAGCTGGGGCGGATGATCTCTGGTGGGTATGCTGACGGTGCTCACCTCCTGACCTAAGATGAGGACATCTGTGATCATCAGTCCTGGCCCTCTTGGCCTCTCTCTCTCTCGAATGTGCCGCCTCCATCTACTGGGCGTACAACACCATCCGAGGAAAGTCCATGTCCTGATGGAGTATAGCAATCCTGCATTCCTTATCCATGTAACCTGCTATCCCATGCACAAACTTGCTCACTCGCGCCCTCTGGTCAACCACTAACTCAGGAGCATACTTCGATAGGTGGGTGAACTCAAGGGAATACTCTAGTACTGTCATCCTCCCTTGCTTCAAATTTATGAACTCAGCTGCCTTCAGCTCCCTTATCTCTCGAGGGAAGAACTGATCCAGGAGTGGAACATGGAACTCTTCCCAAGTGACTAGACCTGCTCCAGCGACCCTACTCTCCTTCCATTGATGGAACCAGATATGTGCAACCCCTTTCAACTAGTAGGAGGTCAACTCTATACACTCAACACTACTCACCAACATGACCTGGGTGATCTTGATAACCTCATCCACGAACTCATGTGGGACTTCATCTACCTTGGACCCAAGAAACTCCAGTGGGTTCATCCTCAAGAAGTCCCTGATTTGAGCCGTCGCTACACTGCCATTTTGTGGAACATGCAGAATTGCCTACTGATTGACCTGAGCGGTCAAGGCCTACGCAAGCATCTGGATGGAAGCTCAGAACTCAGCATGAGTAGTTGGTTCCTAAACTGGTGGGACCTGCTTATGCCCACGACCCATGCCATCCTCGTGGCCTTCACCATCTCCATTTCTCCGTCCGTTCACTCTTCAAGGAGCCATACTCTGAAATCGCGCATAGAATGTATGTGGTCAGTACGTGGAATGTACTGAGTATGCAAGGTAAGTAAAACCGCTAGAGCAATATAATTCTTTTAAAACAAGTCATGTATATATACTAGCCTTTAAGGATAAGAAGAAGATCACAAGAATTCATTATGAAATCATTCTTATCTTATACATGATCATGCATGGCTTTAGAACATCATGACTGACTCGAATGACTCAAAGCTAAATCATAACATTTATATCAAAAGTTGAATAATGAGTCAAACCTTGCTTTTTGAACATGCATGCATAATATAATCATCATGAGCAATGGATATGAAAATTCGAATGATATAGACACTGGGAGACTCCTCACTTAACCGACATACCATGATATAGCTTACGTGGTCCCTATTATTACACTCAAGTGGGCAGAGCCGTCCAAAACCTTGCCAGGGCTAAGGATGCTACCATGATATCGATATCAAGCTGAAGGGCCAATCGGGCGGGGGATAGCTCACAAGGGAGGTCCCAATAATATAATAGAATCAACCTATGTTGGCGCGTAATTCTGGGGCATAGGGTTATCGACCCTTAGCCCGCTCGGTTGTAGACACTTCTCCCGAAACATGCAATTCTCTACATCGTATAAATATGAAGCTCAACATCGTCTAGTGACGAAGCTCAACATGAAATCATGTATAAACTCAACATCGTACGAAACAAAGATAAACATTGTCTACTAACAAAGCTCATTATGAAATCATACATACACTAGACATCATATAAAGATGAAGCTCAACAATGTCGTCTCGACAAAGCTTAAAATGAAATCATGCTTAGACCCAACATCATGTGAAATGAAACTTAACATTGTCCTTGACAAAGCTTGACAATAACATGCATATCAATTAAGGATTTACGCATATAAAAGGCTTTACTTTAAAACATACGACAAGCTAGAATTTATAAGAAGAGTTCAAGGAAAATTTCATCTTAACCATGTGGTAAGCTCATGTTGGGGAAAATCACAATTTGAAAACATCATACAGGCATCACCCAAAGCTTTATCGTACTTGAATCTAATCACTTCATTTTGAAAACATCAACATAGTCATGGGTAGTTTTAGAAACATGCTTTTCATCATCAACTTCATCACCACCACATGTTTACCATAAATCACCTCTTTTATGAACTCTACACCCATGGGCGTTATAAATAAAAATTTTAGAAAAATAAATTTTATAAGAGAAAAAAGTTAGAATCCACCCAAGCTTCGTAAATCATCAATATCAACTCAATCTAATTATACCCATGAATAGAGATATAAAAATCATGCAATTGATCAAAATCCCATAATTGATTATCCATAATTTAAAACTAATTGATAGGAATTGGGCATGGGTGTGGAAGGAATACACCCATTAAAACCCTACATACCTGGAAATGAGGAATTCTATCACCCTTCAACTGCCTATGATCAGATTCCAAAGGAAACCTTGAATTTGGCCTTGAATCACCTCCTTCAAGCCTTTAAGCTTGCATGCATGGGGATTATGCACTTAGAATAGACCTTTCCCCTACTAAAACCCTTCAAAACGAGCCCTAAATGACGTAGTATAGAGCCTTAGGACTAGAAAATGATATAAATGCCCTTACTAAATTCATTGAAAACTGATCACTGGGCCAAACAACGGGTGAACCGTCGGGTCATTGGAGGATACTACGACCCGTGGTATCTACCCATTCCTATGCACTATCCCAGTCATATCTTGGAATAATAGGAAAAATCGTTCTAGGCTCTAACAGCTCGTTGAACTAGTCGTTGATTGCTCCCCTCGATCCTTCTGAACTTCTATCCAAAGAGCCTCACCATAGCTCGTCGTACGCTTTAACGGGTCAGGATACTATCGGTCCTTTCTCACTGAGATCTGGGTTCCCTTACCATGGCTCCCCACAAGGGGTCGTTGAAAGACACAACGGGTCGTTGCAAGCCACAACAGGTCGTTGCAAGCCACAACGGGTCATTGCATGACCTATCGTACCTTCCTACTGCCAAGTCCACTTCCTACCACAACAACAAACGATGGCTCGTGGTTACTTACCATGGGTCGTTGAATCAACTATTGTTTCCCTCTGATACCTAACCACCTGAACCCACGACCACCAACGACGGCCCATGGTTACTTACCATGGGTCGTGGTTCCTGTTGTCTTGCAACTTTTTACCCAACTTATAGCAGTTTTTCCTTTTAGCTTCCCGGGTCTACTCCTAAGCACTTCCGAGGAATTACAGGATCAATGCAAAGGCAAAGTATGACTCTTAGTATGAGCCATACCAAGATGGTACGAGCTGTAACTGGAGTCATGGAGTAATTCATAAAATTTACACAATTGAAGTCTCCTGGTACGAGTGGAACCTACAGATCGTAGCATCTACTTACGACCCATACCTGGATCCGTGGGAAGCTTCAGGTATCTTAAAGACTTGGCAAGATCTCAAGATGTGACAAGTTGTTACGAGTCATAGGAGCAAGGTATGAGGTGTACCAAGACACTTGTAGAAAACTTCAGACGATGTCAAAGTTCTTAAAGCGAAACCACGATTAGATTGTCCGACTCGTGGGATCATGTTACGAGTCATACCAGCTGCCAACACTTAGCCAATTCTTTAGGTAAAGGAATGTACAAGAGTAAGGAACGACCTGAAGAATCTTCTTACGGGTCGTATGATGAGTCGTAGGATGTGTCGACACCAGATTTGGTTATTTCCGTATTTTCTTAGGAAAAGGATTTTATTGTTTGTATAAATATGTTTTATGTTTCTTTTAGGTTAGAGAAGTTCAAAATTAGTTGATTGTTAATTACTATCATGTTTTTAATTAGTTTTTGACAATATTGGAGAGCAATTCTTGGGATCAAAACTTGGATTTGTTAATTGTTCTTGATTTTGTTCATTAATATTTACAGTAGGTTTTCTTTCAGTCATCATTGTAAGTATTTAATTATGTGTTTGTCTATGAATACTAATCGCAATCTTATAATCATGAGAGACTAGAACATCCACAACTAGAGTTGGGGGAATTATGGTGGATTAACGAACTAGGGTTACACAAAGTGATTTGAAACCAATACTAAATGCTTGTATTGTATTCTCTTCGTCTTTAATGTTTCTTAATGAAGCACAACATTAAGACTTGCCTAAATTCTTTACTTGCTTGAACCTAGATAGGTGGAGATTAGAAAAAGAGAATTATAGCAAAGCCATGATTTTTGTGATCATTGTATGACTTGAGCTGCAGTTGCAGGATAGTTAATTTGAAACATATTAATAATGGTTAATTTGAAATGACTCATGAGACCTAACCCAGTGTTTGAGTATAGTCATCCAATAGGGATGAACCAATCGTTTGGACGAACCCTAGTTATAAGTTCTATAAGTAAGCATTGGGAATGATCACGAGTGTAAACTTGAACTAGTTATGAACCTATGGGGAACACTTATCCTAGTTAATTTTAAATTGTGATTTACAACACTAGGTTTTTACGCTTGTTTTATAATTTTTTCTATAAACCCCCAAATTTGGAGATAATCCAACAAGAAGCTTAGAAACAACATTAGTCTAGATCTTATCTTATTTCCTATGGATTCGACCCTAACCTCTTTGTTGGATTATTTATTGATAACGTCTGCATCATACTTTATCAGGAGTGTGAGTTTGAGCATTATCACCACAACACCAGGAAGACAAGTAAAGTAGGTACATCAGGTTCAGACTCCACCACCATCATATGAAGAATGTGGAGAAGGCCACGCATATTCAGGTTGTCCACTAGCCCCGAATCTATATATTTTGTGGGACAACAAGGTTGTGGTGGAGGTTTTGCATGTATTATTTATATCCAATGGTATAGGAATGTAGCCAATCTCTCATAGGGATGGAATCAAAATTTCCAAAGGCCCCAGAACAACTATCCAAGCCTCAAGGCCAACAACTGAGTAGTTCTTTTGACGAGACAATGACATAGTGGATGGTTCAGAAAACTCAAGTAGTTAATGAGATGTAGAAGTCCATCTATGAGCTTTAGATACAAATGGGGTAATTGGCTCTGCAGCAGACTAACAGATTGCAAGGGGCACTTTCAAGTAACATCAAGAAGAACCCCAAAGAAAATGTGAGCGCATCTCTTTTCGGAGTGGTAAAGAGCTAGGTGCGTGATCCCCAGAGAAAAGAAAGTTGATGATGAGCAAGTTGTGAAGTCAAAGGGTGAGGTTGGTGAGTCAAGTAACACACAACCAGAAGTTGTAATAGCCAGACCACCAACCCCATTTCCACAAAGGTTTAAGAAGCAGAAGGAGGACTTAGCCTACCAGAAATTTCTTGATGTGTTGAAACAGGTACATGTTAACTTACCTTTGGTGGAGCATTTTTAGGAAGTTCCAAAGTACTCTAAGTACCTAAAGAATAGTGTGGCCAATAAGAGGAGGTTAACAGAGTTTGAAATTGTGACTCTCAGGGAAGAGTGCAGTTCTTGGGTTCAGAATAAAATTCCTAAAAAGCTAAAAGACCGGGGAGCTTCACCCTTCCAGTGGTAATTGGAAATAAGGAAGTAGGTTCTGCATTGTGTGACTCGGGTTCAAGCATTAATCTGATACCTGCATCCCTAATCAGAACTTTTGGATTAGGTGAACCACGCCGTACCATAGTGACTTTGCAGCTTGCAGATCGATCTCTTGCCTATTGATGTTGGGCATATTTTTATGCCCATTTTCCATATTTTTACCCATATTTGATCATGTTTTGAGTTCATAATCCTTAATTTATGCGTAGATTCATGTATATATGTTGTTTTATGCGCTAACAAATGATTTGAGTTGATTTGAGCAGGAAACTAAGTAAAATGGGCTCAAAATTGTGCAAGAAATGAAGACTTGAGGAGCTGAAAGGTTTGGTCTTATGGTTGGTGCCCCACACCAAGTCCCAAACTTCAAAGAACAAGAACTTAAATCTGGTTCTATGCACCAACCCTCAAACTTCAGAGAAATTACAATTCAAAAGTTTGGCAAGATGAGTGGCGCCCCGTGCCAGAGGTGTCCAGACTAAGAGAAATTTGATGAACACTTTGGTGAGATAGAGGGGGCGACGCACCAAACCCTATCCGGAGCTGAAACTGCTTGAAATTTAACTAAGTCTGTGGCGAGATAGGTGGGGCAACGCGCCAAGGTCATTCCGAGGTGAAAATGCTGATTATAAAGCCAAATCTTGAAGGGAAGAAGCATTATTTGAAGGCTCATCTATAAATAGTGGCCTTAGGTTGTTTGTTTAGTAGTTTTGGACTTCTTGACGCAGTCATAACTCATTTTTTTTCCGTAGTTTGTTCATGAAAGCTTGTTTAGAAGGAAGACAAAGTTTTACAACTAGGTTTTCTCTTCTTTTCTTCATATTTTTGTATGATAACGTCTAAATATTTGTCTTTCCGCTTGTCTATGAGTGACTAAACTCATACTCTAGGGTTGTGGCCATGGTGGATGGTTGATTGTTTGAAAGAATAATTAAACTTGATTTTGATTCTTCAATTATGGTTGTTTATATTTATTTATGTTAATTTATTATTTATGAGCTTGATCACCTTGTATGTAATCCGTTGGCTTTTGATTGGACTTGAAAAAGGGAATCGAAAGGGTTAAAAATAAATACAGAATGAGAAAATGAGAATTCAAAGACCCTTGAACCCATTGGTGATCAGATAGAAGTTGTTGTTGAGGATAGGGATATACCCTTCAACCCTGTTTAATTGAAATACAAGTAGGCATAGCCGTCGTTTCATTGTTCTCCTGCGAGCATAGAGATATAGGCGTTAGGGTTTATAAAATAGTTCTTGGATGCTAGGGATAGTGGAAAAAAATGGGATAGTAACTTGCAACTAACAACCGTAGGAAGAATCATGCTAGTTTAATTACGTCAGAATAACTCAACTTGAAACCAACCAAGTGCCATTTCCCTAGTCTGTCATCATTATTTAAATATAATCAAGCTAGCATTGGTTTTAGTTTCTTTTACATTTGAATTTTTAGTAGTTTAATTTTCCAAATAAATCTTCATTTTACTTATTTCGTAGATTAGTGAAAGTAAAGTGAAAATCTTATAATGGTTAAATTGACAAGTCTCTATGGGTACGATACCTAGACTTAACAATCCTATATTAATTGACGACCACATGCGCTTGCATGCGCTTAGGCAACATCACCTATAATGATGGAATAAAAGAGGACATCTTGATAAAGGTGGGACCTTTTATCCTATTGGCGGACTTTATAATTATAGATTATGAAGCAGATGCAACAATTTCCCTTATTTCGGTGAGAGGATTCTTAGCCACTATAGACACGGTCATTAAGGTAATGTCGGGTATAATGCCAATGATTGTGGATGATCAGAGGTAGTTTTTGATGTGATTAGGGTGACATGATTGCCACCCTGTTATGAGGAGATTAAGGCAATTATGGAACTAGAGCCGAAAATGTCTACTAAGGCCTTAGAGCAGTATTTATCATAGGAAGATCCACTTAGAAGAGCACTAGTATATGAGAAAGAATAGCGTGATAGCTTAGAGAAGATTGAATTCTTAGCAGTTTTGGATGCCACAAGCACCCAAGTTAGCAGAGAGGATCCTTTGGCGACACTTGAAAAACCTTTGACTTTGGAAAAATGAAGCCATCCATTAAGAAAGCGCTAGTTCTTGAATTAAAACCTTTACATGCACATTTGAAGTATGCTTTTCTAGGTAGTGATAACACACTACCTATGATAATATCTGCTTTGTTGTTTGATAAACAGGTTGACAGGTTGCTGGAAGTGCTGAGGCATCATGTGATGGTGCTTGGGTGGACAATAGCTAACGTTAAAGTGATAAGAAGTTCATTTTGCATGCATAAATATTGATAGAAGAGAGAGCTAGACTCAGTGTTGAACATCAGCAAAGACTGAACCCAATCATGAAGGAGGTAGTAAAGAAGGAGATAAAGTGGCTAGATGCAGCCATCATCTATCCGATTTCGGATAGTTATTGGGTGAGCACAATTAAGTGTGTCCTGAAAAAAGGTGGGATGATGGTGGTGCGTAATGAGAGGGATGAATTGATACCAAAATGAACAATCGCAGGGTGGAGGATTTGTATTGAGTACTGAAAGCTTAATGCAGCCACCGAGAAGGACCACTTCACATTACCTTTCTTGGATCAAATGTTAGACAGGTTTGATGGGCATGATTACTATTATTTTTGGATGGGTACTCAAGTTACAATTAGATCATGATCGCACAGGAGGACCAGGAAAATACTATTTTCACTTGTCCTTTCAACACCTTTGCATTCCGAAGGATGCCATTTGGACTATGTAATGCTCCAAGTACATTCCAGAGGTGCATGCTGTATATTTTTATAGACATGGTGGAGAAATTAGTGGAAATGTTCATGGATGACTTCTCAATTTATGGGACTGACTTCGATGAGTGCTTGAAACATTTGGATGTTGTACTATCCAGATGTGAGGAGATCAATCCTGTGCAGAATTGGGAGAAGTGTCATTTCATGGTATGTGAAGGGATACCTGGGTAATAAAATTTCAAAGGAGGGTATAAAGGTTGATAGGATAAGATGGAGGCCATTTAAAAACTACCACCCCCTATCACTGTGAAAGGGGTGTGCAGTTTTTTAGGACATGGTGGGTTTTACAGGAGGTTCATTCAAGACTTTTCTAAAATAGAAAATAATGTGCAAACTCTTGGAGAAGGATTTGAAGTTTTAGTTCGACAGAGAATGTGTGCAGGCTTTCAATATTGAAGGATAAGTTGACCACAACTCCAATCATCATTGCCCCAGACTGGTCATTACCATTCATTGTAATGTGTGATGCCAGTGACTTTGCAATAGGAGCCTTCTTGGGGAAGAATAGGGGGCAGAGGTTTCAGCCCAATTACTATGCAAGAAAATCCTCATATACAACTCAAAACTCTTGGAGAAGGATGTGAAGTTTTAGTTCGACAGAGAATGTGTGCAGGCTTTCAATATTGAAGGATAAGTTGACCACAACTCCAATCATCATTGCTCCAAACTGGTCATTACCATTCATTGTAATGTGTGATGCCAGTGACATTGCAATAAGAGCCTTCTTGGGGAAGAATAGGGGGAAGAGGTTTCAGCCCAATTACTATGCAAGAAAATCCTTATATACAACTCAAAAAAATTACACTATGACCAAAAATGAGTTATTGGAAGTGGTGTGTGCATTTGATGAATTTCGAGCTTATCTAATGGGGACAAAAGTGGCGGCGTATACTAATCATGCTGCAATCAGGTACTTGTTTACAAAGAAGGATGCTAAAGCCAAGCTCATTCGGTGGACACTATTGCTGCAAGAATTTGACATTGAGATCAAAGATAGGAAAGAAACAGAAAACCAAGTAGCAAATCATCTATCTTAGCTGGAGGACAGAGAGAATATTGACTGTAAGACTGACATTGTTGAGACCTTCCCTGATGAACAGTTATTTATTGTGCACACATTCAGGAGCTTCCATGGTATTTTGATACGATAAGTTTCTTAGTTAGTGGTGTGTATCCACATGATGTAACCCCAGTCAGAAAAAAGAGACTAATTTATGACGACAAATTCTACATATGGGATGAAGCCTTCATGTACAAGATAGTCCCCATTAGTTGGTCAGAAGATATGTTCCCGAGGGAGAAGTACCCCAGATTTTGGAAAGCCGCCATTCTTCACCTTATGCCGGACACCACAGGGGAGATAGAACCGCAACAAAAGTCCTTTAAGTTGTCTTTTATTGGCCCACCCTGTTCAATGATGTATATTTGTTTGCTAAATCTTTTAACAGTTGTTAGAGAACAGGGAATATTTCGAAGAGGCAGGAAATGCCTCAAAGAGGTATTATGAAAGTGGAAGTGTTTGACAGCTAGGGAATTGATTTCATGGGACCCTTCATCCTTTCGAATGGGAATAAGTATATTTTTGTGGCGGTTGAGTATGTGTCAAAATGGGTGGAGGCTGTTGCACTGCTTACCAATGATGCAGAGGCAGTAACCCATTTTCTTAAAAAGAATACATTCACCAATTTTGGTACACCCAGAGACATCATTAGCGATGAAGCTACGCACTTCTGTAACCGACTCTTTAATAATCTGCTCGCTAAGTATAATGTGAAGCAAAAGGTAGCAACAACCTATCACCCGTAGACCAGTGGATAGATAGAAGTGTAAAATCTAGAAATCAAAAGAATTCTTGATAAGACTATGAGCATAAACAGAAAAGATTTGTCTAGAAAGTTGGATGATGCACTATGGGATTATCAGACAACTTTTAAAATTCCTATTGGTACTTCACCATATAGGTTAGTTTTCAGGAAAGCATGTCATTTACCGGTAGATCTAGAAAACCTAGCATAATGTGCCATACAAAAGTTCAATAAGGATATGGAAACTGTTGGAGAGAAAAGGTTGCTGCAACTACATGAGCTTGATGAATTCCACTTTAGTGCATACGAAAAATAAAAAATGTACAAGGAGCGGACTAAGAGAGTGCATGATAGGCGTATCCCACCTCGTGAATTTAAAGCAGGGCAGTTGGTCTTATTATACAGCTCGAGGTTGAAGCTATTTGGGGAAAAGTTGAGATCGAAGTGGTCGAGCCTATTTGAGATTGTGAATGTGAATGCACATGGTGCAGAGGAGTTGAAATCCTTGGGGTCTAATAGAAACATTCTTGGTTAATGGAAAAAGGGTGAAGCACTATTATGTCACCACCCAAAT
Organism: Datura stramonium; assembly: GCA_018107945.1. Lineage (NCBI taxonomy): Eukaryota > Viridiplantae > Streptophyta > Magnoliopsida > Solanales > Solanaceae > Datura > Datura stramonium. The sequence continues at coordinate 13,266 of JACEIK010012145.1, read as the reverse complement.
ATAGGCCCGAATCGAGACATGGGACAAGGAGCCTCGAGAGACTCCAAGTCGACCCATGACATGAACATATATCTATCTCAATCCAATAAAGCAGAAAACCTAACATAATAAACATAATGGAAGCCTACTCATAACATGAAATCAGAACTGGGATTCACTTCATACATGACAACCTGATTACTACATATAGTCTGAAAACCTGTAACATATCTGATGGGGTGATGGGACAACGCCCCCAACCCGACAAATTTGAAAACTGAAAATACAAGATAACTGATAATGAGTAGTCCTCGAGAGATGAGGACTCACCACTAAAGCTGAAATCTAACTCCAAAGAACTGGGTAGTGACGAGGCTGAGTCTAAAGATCGGAGCCTGTATCATGAAACGATGCAGCATAGAGTATGCGGTCAGTACGTGGAATGTACTGAATATGAAAGGTAAGTAAAATGGACATTTTAAATACATAAAAGTTCATAAGAGTAGGACAACATGATAATAACATAAATATCATAATGCAACATAGGGCTCAAAGTTTTCAAAACATTCATAAATCATTTATAATCATACTCACGAGAGAAAAGCTTTATTAAACATGACTTGAGCCAAAGTATATAATCATAATCATACATAAGTTATGATGAACAATGGGATATTCTTATAACCGACATATCCCAAATGAGCACACATGGAGCCCGACCTATAAACCCTTAATCGAGTGGGTGTTCGTACCTTGCCAAGGGTAGAACCATGAAAGAGGTGTGATATCACAATAGAGGGCCCATTTGGGCAAAGGGGACAATAACATGGAGATCCCATTGTGGCTAAGTTGGCATGTAGTTCTAAGACTCGGGGTATGCTTAGACCCCGGGTCTACTCGGTGTTAAATACTACTCTCAAAACATATATAGTGTTCATAGGATAATATACATGAGATTAATAGGCTAGTTAAGATAATATTAATCATAAGCATGCTTGAAATACATGAACTAGCCATGAAAGTAGGGCCCATGAGTCGGCCATAATCATAAAGCATATATCATGAGGTCCATGCATACTTGCAAAACATGTATATACTTGGTATTCATAAATTCATGATGAGCATTTCAGAGAAATCATACCATAAGTCGTAAATCACAATGAGTTAATGAACATCAACATCAAAGTAGAATCATAACATGAACTTCCATAAAACATGCATAATTGGGCATAGTTTTGTAGAAATTTAAATCCCTAAGTTTATAATTGAAATAGTTGTAAAATCTGCCCATGATTCATAGAATATAAATTGATACATGAAGGAGATTAATCCATAGATAGATCATAAGGATTTCATAAGAATTGAGATAAAACCCCATAAAATTATCAATAGAATTTCATGAATTAGAGAGTGTTTGGGCATGGGTGTGAGCAAATTCACCCATTCATAACCCTACATACCTGAGAGAATCAGATTCTACAACTCCCTTAATTGTCCAATGAATATTTGAAGAAAAACTTAAAGGAATTGAACTTGATCACCTCCCTTAAGTTTGCATGCATGAATAGGAATAACCTAGAATGAACTTACCCCTCTTAAAACTCATTATTCATAGCTTAAAATGACGTAGTTTAGGCTTTAGGATCATAGGAATTATGGATAATCCCTTACTAAATTCGTAGAAAATAACTGACTGGTAGTCCCCACGAGGGACTGGACGAGTCATTGCCAGGGGAAACGAGTCATCCTCTAGTGTCGTGAAGTCCACTGTCACTTTTACTTGAGGGGTCCCCACGAGGGAACTAATGACTCATTACTGGTGACCATGACCCGTGGTCACCACTCGTTACCTCCACTGCTATAATGTCAAGTCATTCACTAAATGCTGACCACTACTCACATAACGAATCGTGGTGTCTGACCACGACTACTGGTGTCCAACCGTAGGGGACACGACCAACTCGACCTTCACCTTTCATTATCTCTTGACCAAGACTCACGGTCATGTCCATGGAGACTCCAAACTCAAAATTTTCAACTTAAGCCGTGCACCTCACCACGAGTCACTTCACGACTCGTGGTATAACCCACAGGTCACAGGATGACTCGTTTTGTGCGCTAGTGCAGAAAATACTATTTTTTCCATTTCAAATATCGTGTCTGATCTTTGGGCTTTTGGGGTATAACAATATCTCCCTCTTGGGAACATTCATCCTTGAATATTGAAAATCATATAGAAAAGACGAGAAATACAATCATCATATTCAAATGCTAATCATATAAGTTGAAAACTGACGGAATGACTAACTCCGATTCAAACTACATGGTTGAACTGAGTTCATGAATCNATATATATATATATACATGAAAGAAACTGGGGCACATGAACTGAAGATGAAACTGAATAGAGTTTTAGGGCGAAAACTGATACCTCAAGATGGAACTAAGCTGGTAAGGAATAAACGTGGGTGTCTAGCCATCATATCTGCTTTTTCTTCCCACGTAGCTCCCTCAACATGATGATTCCTCCATAAAACTTTAACTGAAGCTACTTCCTTATTTCTTAGCCTTCAAACCTGACAATCTAGTATTTCCACCAGAACTTCCTCATAACTAAGGCTGTCTTTCTCACCTACACTCTCCACTAGAAAAACTAGAGCTGGATCCCTCAAACACTTCTTTAAGATCGATACATGAAAAATAGGATGAATGGAAGCTAATTTTTAGGGCAACTCCAATTCATATGCCACCTTTCCAACCCGCTTCAAAATTCTGTACGGGACAACATAATGGGGACTGAGTTTTCCTTTCTTTTGAAACCTCATCACTCCCTTCATTGGAGAAACCTTTAGAAACACCCAGTCATCACCTTCGAACTCATGTTCCCTCCTTTTCACATCAGCATAGGACTTTTGGCAACTTTGAGCTGTTTTCAACCTGTCCCGTATGAGCTGAACTTTCTCCATGGCCTTGTGGACCGAATCTGGTCCTATCATCGCAGCTTCACCGACTTCAAACCAACCAAAAATGGATCTACATCTCCGCACATAGAGAGCCTCAAACGGAACCACCTGAATGATGGAATGGTAGTTGTTGTTATACGCAAACTCAATAAGAGGCAAATGATCATCCCAACTACCCTTGAAATCAATCACACACATTCTCAACATGTCCTCGAGAGTCGGAATAGTCCACTCCGCATGGCCATCGATTTGCGTATGAAATGCTGTATTGAGCTTGACCTGAGTACCAAGTCCTTTTTGAAACGATCTCCAAAACTGAGAGGTAAAATGTTTACCTCTGTCTGATATGAAGAACAAGGGCACTCCATGCAAGCGAACTAGCTCTCGAATGTACAATTTGGCATAATCCTCTGCTGAATCGGTGGTTTTGACTGGTAGAAAATGAGCGGCTTTGGTCTACCTATCCATGACCACCCAAATGGAGTCATACTGTCAATGAGTGCAAGGCAACCCTGTGATAAGTCCATATTGATTTCCTCCCACTTCCAAGTAGGGATACTGATGTCTTGAAGAACACCTCCCGGTCTTTGGTGCTCAACTTTGACTTGCTAACAATTCAAACATTTAGCTACAAATTCTGCGATGTCCTTCTTCATGCCATTCCGCCAATAGACATCCCATAGGTCACGATACATCTTGGTGGCACCTGGATGTATTGAATATCTTGAACCGTGAGCCTCATGCAACATCCGAGTTCTCAAATCATCAATGTCCGAGACACACAAGTGACCTTGATATCGAAGCACACCATCTCCCCTTTTGGAGAAGAACTCTACCTTCTGAATCTGAACGACTTCCTTTAACTTTACCAAAATAGGGTCCTCGTCTTGTCTAGCTTACATATCAGTCACCAAGGATGATTCTAACCCGTTCTGAACTATAACACCACCACCGATCGAGTCAACCAAACGAACTCCCATCCGTGCAAGTCAATGCACATCCTTCACCAGCTCCTTCTTTCCCTAATCTACATGGGACACACTCTCCATAGAGAGTGTACTAAGTGTGTCTACCACCACATTGGCCTTACTCGGATGGTAAAGAACCCTCATATCATAATCCTTGAGTAGCTCCAACCACCTCCTTTTGGCGTAGATTTAGATCCTTTTGGGTAAACACATATTGTAGACTCTTGTGGTCCGTAAACACACCTACATGGACCCCATTCAAATAGTGTCTCCAAATCTTCAATGAAAAAATACCACCACTGCCAATTCAAGATCATGGGTCGAGTAATTCCGTTTATGAACCTTCAGCTGCCTAGAAGCATATGCTATAAATTACCATGCTGCATCAATACACAACCAAGGCCGATCCTAGAATCATCGCAATACACCACAAATCGATCGGTACCCTCGGGTAGGGTTAACACTGTTATTGAGGTAAGTCAAGTCTTCAACCCCTGAAAGCTCCTTTCACAAGCATCCGACCATTGAAATTTCACTTTATTTTGGGTCAATTTGATCAATGGCGCTGAAATAGATGAAAAACCCTCAACAAACCTCCGATAGTAGCCAGCTAAACCCAACAAGCTTCTAATATCTGAAGGATTTACCGGGCTAGGTCAATTCTTTACCGCTTTGATCTTTTGAGAGTCTAACTGAACACCCTCACTAGACACCACATGGCCCAAAAATGCCACTGAGTTGAACCAAATCTCACACTTGTTGAATTTGGCATTTAGTTGGTGATCCTTGAGAGTCTATAGTACCACCCTCAAATGAGCGGCATGCTCCTCCTCGCTCCGAGAGTATATAAAGATGTCATCAATAAACACGATCACGAACATATCCAAGTATGGCTTGAAAACCCTATTCATCAAGTCCATAAAAGCTGCAGGAGCATTCGTTAGTCCAAAAGACATAACTACAAATTCATAATGACCATACCGAGTCCTGAAGACTGTTTTCAGGATGTCACTCTCCCAAACTCTAAGCTGATGGTACCCGGATATGAGATCTATCTTCGAAAAGAACTTAGCACCTTGAAGCTGGTTGAACAAATCATCAATCCTGGGAAGAGTATACCTGTTATTGATGGCGACCTTGTTCAATTGCCGATAATCAATACACATACGAAGAGAACTATCTTACTTTTGGACAAAAAGAACTGGTGCACCCCTTGGGGATTTGCTCGGTTTGAGGAATCCCTTATCTAAAAGGTCTTTAAACTACCCCTTTAACTCTTTTAGCTCGGTTGGAGCCATTCTGTAAGGAGGAAAAGATATAGGCTACGTATTGGGAATAAGGTCAATACCAAAATCAGTCTCCCGCTCGGGTGGGATTCCCGATAGATCCTCTGAGAAGACTTCTGGATACTCACATACTACTGGGACTGACTATACAGTCGGTGTCTCAGACATGGCTTCCTTAACCCTAACTAAATGGTACACACAACCCTTATAGATCATCTTTCTGGCCTTAAGGTAGGAAATGAAATTACCTACAGGCATAGCTCAACTACCTTTCCATTCCATGGCTGGATCACACGAAAATCTAAACTCTACTGCTCGAGTTCTATAATTAACTGAGAAATAATGTGAAAATAACCAATCCATGCCGAGGATAACATCAATATCGGTCATGGCTAACTCTACTAAATTTGCTGAGGTGACTTTCTGAAGGATTATGACCGGGCAACTTCTATACACTCGTCTAGCTACAAATGAATCACCTATCGGAGTAGAGACTGAGAAGGGTTCTGACAAGATTTCAGAACCGACTCTGAAAGTACTAGCCACATAAGGTGTCACAAAAGAAAAGGTATCCCCTGGATCTAACAAAGCATATACATCAAGATGGAAAACTCGCAACATACCATCGACTACGTCCGGGGAGACTTCCTGCTCTTGGCGGGATGATAGGGCATGAAATCCATTTTTCCGCCATCTGCCACCTCTGGTAGTAGAAGCCCCCTGCTGAGTGGGGCATGGTGGTGGAGCTGCTTAACTAAAAGCTGGAGTACGGGCTCCACCATCGCCTGTGTCCGGGTTTTCCACACCTGAAATAAGTGTCTAAACCAACTAGACACCTCTCTGGGTGGTTCTTGCCGCACTTCACACAGGCTGTAAAAGTGCGATCTCCTGAAATGTTTCTCTGGCCCCTCGAGCCTGATGCACTACCTCTTTAATCTTGCCTGGGTCAGGATAGGACACTAGCTGATGATGGTGCTGGAGCTAAAGATCTATGGTGGGACTGTTGATGGTGCCCACTAGTCCTCAGTTGGGAGAATCCGATGATATCAGTCCTGGCCCTCTTGGCCTCCCTCTCCCACTCACTCATTTGTACCACCTCCATATGCTAGCCGTACAGGACAATCCTAGAAAAGCCAATATCCTGGAGAAGCATCACGGTCTAGCAATACCTGACTAAGGAGTCTGCTATCTCGTGTACGAACCTGCTCACACGGGCTCTCTGATCCACCACTAACTCGGGTGCATACCTGGACAGATGTGTGAACTCCAAGGCATACTCCAAAACCATCATCTTTCCCTACTTGAGATTCACAAACTCGGTCGCTCTCAACTCCCTCATCTTCCGAGGGAAGAACCGATCAAGAAAAGCAACGTGGAACTCGTCCCAACTGATAGGGCCTACTCTGACTGCCCTACCCTCCTTCCACTATTTGAACCAAATGTGTGCGACCCCCTTCAACTAATATGAGGCCATGTTGGCACACTCCTCTCCAGTCACCCCCATAATATGGGTGATATTCAAAATCTCTTTAATGAATCGTGTGGATCCTTATCCACCTTCGGTCCAAGGAACTCGGGAGGGTTCATCCTCAAAAAGTCTCTATCCCTCGCTCCTGTTGCATTCCTGTTCTACGGGACATGTGCTATCGCTTGCTGGTTAACTTGGGTAGTTAAGGCATGTGCTAGCATCTGGATGGCTACCCTGCATTCACCTTGGGCAACCGGCTCCGGTGCATGGTGCTCATGGGCTGGTGAAGCTTGTTCGTGCCCGTCTCCGCTGCAATCCCCGTGGCCATTCCCATTCCCATTTCTCCTGTCATTAACTCTGCAGGGAGGCACGATTCTGCAATTGCAAATAGCATGAGATAGAAGGACAGAGACATATTTCACTACATGACAAAGATTATGAGAGAAGGGAGCATTTTCTAAATGTTTTGTAGCCTCTTCATCATAAGTGTGGCGCGCTTCACACCCATAGAAAAGAATCTACTTAACGTGGCTTTCAGACATTCTAGGACACTTCAAAATCTATTTCTCTGATATCAAGTTTGTCACGACCCAAACATAGGCCCGGATCGAGACACAGGACAGGGAGCCCCGAGGGACTCCAAGTTGACCCATGGCATGAACATACATCTATCTCAATCCAATAAAGTGGATGACTTAACATAATAAAATAATAGAAGCCTATTCATAACATGACATCGGAACCGGGATTCACTGCATACATGACAAGTTGATTACTACATATAGTCTAAAAGCCTCTAACATATCTGAGGGGTTGATGGGACAACGCCCCCAACTAACCTAACAAGTCTGAAAACTAAAAAGACAAGATAACTGATAATGATTAAATCCTTAAGTTTATAATAAAAATAGTTGTAAAATCTGCCTATGATTCATAGAATAAATTTATACATGAAGGAGATTAATCCATAGATAGATCATAGGGATTTCATAAGAATTGAGATAAAACCACATAAAATTATCAATAGAATTTCATGAATTAGAGAGAGATTGGGCATGGGTGTGAACAAATTCACTCATTCATGACCAAACATACCTGAGTTAATCAGATTATAAAACTCCCTTAATTTCCCAAAGAAGAATCGAAGAAAAACTTGAAGGAATTGAACTTGATCACTTCTCTAGCTCTCCAAGTTTGCATGCATGAATAGGAAGACTAGAATGAACTTACCCTCTTAAAACTCATTATTCATATCTTAAAGCGACGTAGTTTAGGTCTTAGGATCATAGGAATTACATATAAGCCCTCACTAAATTCCCAGAAAATAACTGACTGCCTGTCCTCATGAGGGACTGGACGATTAGTTGCTAGGGAAAACGAGTCGTCGGCTGCTGTCATGAAGTCCACTGCCACTTTTTCTCGAGGGGTCCCCACGAGGGACTTAATGACTCATTACTAGTGACCACGATTCGTGGTCACCACTCGTTACCTCCACTGCCAAAATGTCAAGTCATTCACCAAATGCTGACCACGACTCACCTAAAGAATCGTGGTGTCTGACCACGACTAATGGTGTCCAACCATAGGGAACATTGCTAACTCAACCTTCACCTTTCATTACCTCTTGACCACAACTGACTCAATGAGTTATGGGTACTGACCACGACTCGTGGTCATGTTCATGGGGACTCCAAACTAAAAATTTCCAATTTAAGTTGTGCACCTCACCACGAGTCACTTCACGACTCGTAGTCTACCCCAAGGGTCACAGGATGACTCGTTCTGTGACCTGGTGTAGAAAATCTTGTTTTCTTCATTTCAATTTCCAAGTCTAATCTTTGGGATTTCGGGGTATAACATATTATGAGGGTAACTTTGGTAAAGAAAAGACATCATTTTTCTTTAAAAATAATTGAGGGGTCTTGCATCATGCCGCGAAGTTAAATCATACGCTTGTTGGGAGGCAATCGAAGTCTTAAAATATAACTGTCTTATATTTTTACATAGTGTCACTATTGATTTTCTTTGCAGAGAAGGGGAAATCTGAGTACCTTGAATCAAGGTTGAGGAGCATTGTCTGATCTTAAGTATGGGGTCGTGCACCCCATGAATCCAAGAGTCATGCTACTAGCTAGGCCCTAGAGGGTCTCAGGGAGTATTTCTCACCCATATCTGATTTTTAATTTATAGATGCTCTAAGGACAAAACACGATTTTAAGTGTGGGATGAGGGGATATCTCATAAAATTTTGAGGTTAAGGGTGAGCGTGCTAGAAATTTTCATTGAAATTTTTTGTAAATGGCATGTCTCATCCACCCTTCGGTTTTTCATATGGCCTCAGTTCTTTTCTGAAGGGGGACCTTTGAACCAGACAAAATTTTCATTTTTAGGAGTAGTTTTATTTTTTATATACATATAAGGTATAGTGACCCTTATCGATGATAGATGGATGATGACCGCCTTAAGGAAAATTAGTCACATTTTTTTTGGTTTTTAGGCCATTCACTTTGTGTGCTTGTTGACATTCTACTTAACGATTATGCTAGAGTCAGTAGAGTGGTCATTTTGAATGCATAAGTGAGGAATCCATGAGAGACATATATCTCTTTAATTTGACTCAAGATGACTTTAAGAGCTTAAGAATGAAAAATGTCATTCAATATGATTGTGTGAATGTGTAGTTATAGGAAACTGGCTAGATTCTTGATTGCCATGAGAGATGAGTGAAATTGTCTTGTTTTCACATATTGTGGTATCTAGAACTTGCCTTATTTTAAGTAGGATAGCTAGTTTTTATAGAGTTAGGAAATGATCAAGGCATTTCTTTGAAAAATCCATATCTTTCCCATGTTTGTTTTACCTTCCTGACATATTATCCCTAGTTAACCCCTTTTGAGCCTTAAGCCTTATTTTTTGTCTTAGCCATGCAAGTAGCTTAATTCCTATTTTTGTGAGACCTCATACTTATTGTTTAAAAAGTATTCTTAGGCATTTTGAGACTTTAAAGTAAAGGTCCACCAAAGTATGATGTTAAAGGAAAAGTAAAACTGCAATAAGAGGAGAAAAATAGGAAGAAGGGGTGCCCAAAAACTTGTGTTGTTTGCTTGCTTCTGGAACAATGAAAGATAGAGCTTTTATTGAAAAATCCTTATTGATTCTATAACTAGAGACTAACAGTCAAGTAGTGAAAAAGGGACATTAGAAGAAAAGAAAAAGGGTGAGTTAGCTGAAGGGTGAACAAACAAGAAAAAGGTGGTGGACAAGAAAAAAAATGAAAAATGCCTTAAAAGTGCTTTGGGTGGTAGTTACTATAAAATAATATCATTCCTACCCATCCATTAACCGACATTACAACCAAACAAAGTCCTTGGGATTCGAATCTTTTAAAATAACCAAGTAGTAAAAATGTACATGAAGCACAAGATTATGGTATGTGACATATGTGCATTACATCATTTGTGAGCGTGAGAGTTCCTTACTTTCTGTGTTCCATATGTTTGCATTGATAATCTGAGAGAGGAACATCACTAAAAGTGAGGGGCACAAGATGTCTTAGTCGGTGTACTATTTGTTACATATTTCATTCTTGATCATGTTTTCCATGTTTTGAAAGAAAAATGGGTCAATTTTAGAGGTTGTGTAGTCTTGATTGTGAGAACTCTAGTTGTGCTTGGTGTGAATTGATGTATCTTGATGAACCACTTAATCTTATGCTCTATGCTAGCCATTTGAATGTGGATTTGTAGAGGTACCAAATGTGGTAGTAAAAGATGACTTTATGTATGTAACTAAGAATTGTTGGAGGATGAACAATGGTTTAAGTGTGGGGTAGTGATGTTGGGCATATTTCTATATTCATTTGACATGTTTTGGCCCATCTTTTACCTTGGTTTGAGTTCATAATCCTTATAAAATGCATAAATTCATGTCTTTGTGTGTTTTGTAAGCTAACAAATGATTTTAGTTGTTTTAAGAAGGAAACCAAGGAAAAAGGACCCAAATTAGTCCAAGGTGTGAAGATTTGAGAGTGTGAGAAAAAGGACCTGGGGCTATGGCTGGCGCCGGGCACCAGGTCCCAAACTTCATAGAATTGTGCATCAAAGATGGGACTATGGATGGCGCCAGGTGCTAGGTCCCAAACCTCAGAGACTAATTCATTCAACACCTTGGCTAGATGGATGGTGTAGAGCCCAGAAGCATCCCAGACTTAGAGAAATTTCCCAAAATCCTGGTTCTATTGATGGGGATGGGTGCAAGAGAGGTTCTAAAGAAAAGAAATTTTACTCACACTCAGGGGCTATGAGTGGCACAGGGCAGCCGGATGATCGAGAAGTATTGAGATTTGGATAACTCCTTGGTGCTATGAATGGGGCTGGGCACCCGGAGCTGAACTTCAGAGGAAACTTGAGTGCAACTTCAGGCTATAGAGGGGGCGACGCACCAGGCCTATTCCAGGAAAGAATTTTCTAATTTAAAGCCAAGTACTTGAGGCCAGAAGTGTCATTTCAAGGCTCAACTATAAATATAGCCTCTAGGTCATTTGTTAGCAATCTTTAGATAACTTTTACATTTACGTATTTCATTTGTGAAGTGTTGTAACACAACTTGGAAGGAGATACAAGTTTCTACTTAGGTTTCTTCTCTTCTTTATCATGTTACTTTGAATGATGATGATTAAGTCTTTGTTTTTACACTTTTCTATGAGTGGCTAAACTCATACTCTAGGGTTTTTGCCATGGTGGATGATTGAAGTTTGAAGAACTGATTTATGGTATTTTTGATTCTTCTTTAATGGTTGTTTATATTTACTTGTTACAATTGCTTATTTACTAGACTGATCACCTTGTAAGTAAATTTGTTGGCTTTTGGTTGAACTTGGTAAACAAACCAAAAGGGTTAAAGGTAAATATAAAATAGGAATTCAAAGACCCTTAAACCTAATGCTGAGAGGATACAAGTTGTTGTTGAGGATAGGGATATACCCTTCAACCCTATTTAGTTGAAATACAATTAGGCATAATATTCTTTCATGTTTCTCCTGTGACCATAGGGATATAGGTGTTAAGATTCAAGAGATAGCTCTTGGATACTCGGGAGAGTGGCAAGGAATGAGATAGTAACTTGCAACTAGCAATCATACGAAGAATAGTTATAGTGTAATCACGCCTTGAAAACTCAACTTGAAGGAAAAGTGCCATTTTCCTAGATTTTCATCATCAACTGAAGTAAAACCAAGTTTGAAACAGACTTTAGTTAATTTTACATATAAAGTTTTTAGTTGTTTAATTATCTAAACGCTAGGCCTACTCCCATAAACATGCACATGAAGGATCGCATAAATATCGTGAAATCATACATAGTTTAAATCATGATATACGTGAACATGCTTGAGATACGTGAGCTAGCCATGAAAGAAGACCCTTAAGTCAGCCATAAACATAAACTTGATAACAATTAAAATCATTCGTACTTGAGAACATCTCCATTACTTGAAATTCATAAAATTCATGAAAAGTGCTTGTAGAAATCACATCATAAATTAGGGCTTATGAGAATTGAGATCATAATAGAATCATAGAATTTCATAAGAAAGGAATTTCGCCCTAAAGATCCATAATCATTCTGTTACACCCCGTAAATTTACGACATGTAGATGGCCTATTCGCATATTGGTTAAGAGTTTTTGAATGACATACATGCTAGGAAAAGGCCCGGGGAAAGATCGGATAAGTGACACGTCGAACCATTGCAAGAGGAGGCTGGCAGACCCCCTCCGCGATGGCCAGAGTGTCACGGAGGCTCACCTCCGCGATACACAGCGTGTCACGGAGGTGAGGTGCAACCCCAAGTATAAAAGCCTCCAACTTCGGTTTTTAACCTCATTTTATCATTTTATTTCCAGAACACGAAGAGAAACGAAGGTTCCTTGATAATATTCGTCCGATTACGCCGTCAAACGCGGTCCAAACTCAAATTAACTCTAGATACCGAGGTATTAAGCAGCAAGGAGCATTCCTACGGATTTAGTTTCGTGAAATT
>JACEIK010012144.1:0-10615 GCA_018107945.1 Datura stramonium | reverse complement strand
TAGTTAGAAAGAACCATTTAATACGTGTCGAAACTCGCTAGTTAATAAGAAATTGGCAATCCAGGTAGGTTAAGGAGAATTTTCCTTCGGAAAGTTAGTTTATTTAGTATTATAACTCAAGTTTGAATCCCAGTAAAAGAACCAGAAGCATATCTATGGTGATTAGTTATTGTTATTAGCTGAGACCAGTATTCTACGTTTAGTTTGGGATTGACTACGCCTTGTATAGCCTTCCATGACCAACCCCAAGGTTACTAGCTGTGTCGACGCCCACCAGGGGTGAGATGATATCGCTCCACGGAGAGATATGCCGTTCGCGAGGGACGAAGATGGGGTCCCAGGTCCTCATACAGTCCATCCATGGCTGGACTATTATACGTCGTATCAACACCACACCCCCGTCGAGCCTGGTGCCTAAGGTGCAGATATCAAGAGTCCACTGGACTCAGACAAAGCTGCAGTATGGAGCCGAACACACTCAGCTGCAGACCCAGGGGACTAATAGGATGGCTATAGCTACTAGTTGACCCAGTGTGACGTTGTTAGGGGTATATAGATTGAAGTGTACTTTCCAGGGCTTATGGGGGCCTTGGGTGGGTTGCTCTGTTCTGGTTGTATCTTCTGGATTATGAGGGCCAGTTAAGGTTCTTGTTTGCATTAGCTACTAATAGATTAGACTACAGGAAGTTCAATTATTTAGGTAGTATTTCTATTCCTTCTTTTCAGTTACTTTTAGTTTCATTTCAGTTCATTCAGTAACTTATAATTTCTGCCTTACATATTCAGTACATATTGTACTGACGCCCTTCTTGGGGCGCTGCATTACTTGCCTGCAGGTGCCAATAGCTGCGGACTAGGATCTTCTTAGCTTTCAGCCCAAGTTAGCAAGGCATTCAGCTCCACTCCTCTAGGGCTAATAGCTAGAAGGTCTACTTCTTTTAGGTTTTACAGTTCATGGGTAAGTCGGGGCCCTCTCTCGACCATTATATCACTACTAAAGGCTTGCAGATTATTTCAGATTTCCTATGGTTAGTTGTTGCTGGCCGTGTGGGGCCTTGATTAGCTGTTAGTTAGCGGCCTTGTTGGCCATAACCTAGTTTGGTACTGGATTTACTTTTTAGTCATAACTAGACATCATGGTGCTCTTATTGGTCCGCATAGGTTTTCCCGTTATTATTTGTTTTTGGTTAGCTGTTTTCTTTTACAGGTGGCTATAAGGCCTTGTCAGTCGGGGGCTATGTTTACAGCCGAGATATATCTCGCTATTTTCTTGATTTAAGGATTAGTATTAGTTAAGCACCAGAGATGGGCAAGCTCAGTCAAGCCAGTTCAGATCCTAGTAGGGCATCAGGTGCCGGTCATGCCTCCCAAGGTGGGGCGTCACAAACTTGGTATCAGAGCAGGTTGTATCCCACGGACTCTGCAAGCCATGCTAAGTGGAGTCTTGTCTATGGATGTGTTGTGCACCACATTCTATAGCAGGAAGTTGCAAGCCGTGATAGGGTGGTTACTCTTCTTTTTCTTCCAGCCATGCTACAGAGCTATACAGTATAGGGTTGAGTCCTTGAGCTTACCATATCCTATTTGTCTATAGAGAAATGACGGATAGGAGATAGCCCACGACTAGCAGAGAATTGGACATTGCGGCAGGAGAGGGCACTAGCAGGGTGCCCCAGTCAGAGTCAGCCCGATCTGAGGGCGACAGGGTGACTCCATCTCAGTCTCCCCAGCAGTCTCCGCTCCACCAAGAGCTGTCCGGAGCGATAGATGTGTCGGCACCACCTCCAGTAGTCTCTATATCGATGCCATCAGATCAGGAGGTTAGGAGTGCTATTCTTATGTTGGCTCAGATGATGGTTGCACAGCGTTAGTTAGTGGCACCCGTGGTTGCAAAATCTTTAGGAGGACCTGGCAGTTTGAGGGTTTGAGAGTTCCTTGCATTGAGTCCCCCGCAGTTCATAGGGACGGACCGGGATAAGGACCCTCAAGACTTTTTTGACTAGCTACAGTGGATCTTCTGTGTAATGCATGCCACACTAGTGGAGTCGGTTGAGTTAGCAGTATTCCTATTATAGGACAAAGCAGTACTATGGTGCGAGAGCCAAGAAAGGTCCCGAGGTAGAGATGCTCCCCCTCTGACTTGGTCCATCTTCTCAGAGGCTTTCTTGGACCATTATTTGCCGCGGGATATCTGACAGGCCTGGGTAGATCAGTTTCTACATTTGGAGCAGGGTTCGATGAGCGTTCGGGAGTATTCTATGAGATTCGACTCCTTAGCCCGATATGCACCAGCTTTTGTAGATACCATGCCAGTCAGGGTACACTGGTTTATTATGGGTCTGAATCCAGAATATGTGGAGACTTGTATTACAACTACTCTACGAGAGGACATGGATATTGCCCGTGTTCAGGCATTTTCCCATAATATTGAGGGTATCAGGCAGCTGCAGCGGGAGATAAAGAGGGCAAATCAAGAGTAGCGCCGCAGGGCCAGACCTAGTGATATGCAAGCAGAATCCCAGGGTGGACCCAGGCCACAACTATTAGACAGACCCCCACCTCCACAACAATAGTAGGGGAGTAGATCTGGTCGTCGGGGGCAGTCAAGACCCGGCAAGAGTTCACGGCCAGAGGGTACGCAACAGTAGAGAGGATCAGAGTAGAGTAGATTTACCGTGCCACTTTGCCCTATCTATAGTCGATGTCATTCTGGAACATGTAGGTATGGTTCTACGGCATGTTACACTTGTGGAAAGGAGGGTCATTGGATGAGAGACTGTCCAGCCAGGGGTCAGAGTGATTGGGACCAACAGGACAGATCTTCAGTAGGGTCACATGCCTCGACATCTCCAGCCGGGCGTAGGCCCTCAGCTCCAGCCGAAAGAGGTAGAGGCAGGTCAAAGGCATCTAGCTCAGGTACTAGTCCAGATCGCACTTATGCGTTACCGGGGTGATGGGGGTCAGAGTCGTCGCCGGATGTGGAGACAGGTATGTTGGACATTTGCTCTCATTCTGTTTATGTTTTGATAGACCCAGGTTTCACTTTGTCTTATGTTATGCCATTAGTGGCCTGGAAGTTTGGTATCATGCCAGAATTGCTCCAACGGCCTTTTTCAGTGTCTACACCTGTCGATGACTCCATTATAGCTAATAGGGTCTACCGTGGCTGCACAATAGAGGTTGTTGATCGCTGGACTTTGGTAGATTTGGTGGAATTAGAAATGATTGATTTTGATGCAATTATGGGTATGGATTGGTTAGTGCCATGTTACGTTAATGTAGAATGCTGGACCAATACTGTCTGACTCCACTTCCCAGGGGATGTAGTACGGGAGTGGAAAGGCAATGCAGCCATCCCAAAAGGTAGGTTTATTTCCTATCTTCGGGCGAGAAAGCTGATAGCGAAGGGGTGCATTTATCATATTATCAGGGTTCAGGATGTTCAAGCAGAATCTCTGGCTCTCCATTCCATTCCGATAGTCAGTGAATTCCTAGATGTACTCCCAAATGAATTTCCTGGTATTCCCCCAGAAAGGGAGATTGATTTTGCGATCGATTTATTACCAGGTACTCAACCCATATCCATCCCTCCATACCGAATGGCTCCTGTCGAGCTCAGAGAATTGAAGGAATAGCAAAAAGATTTGTTAGATAAGGGCTTTATCAGGTCGAGTACTTCACTGTGGGGTGCGCCAGTTTTGTTTGTAAGAAAGAAGGATGGCTCCCTCCGCATGTGTATAGACTACCAGTAGCTAAATAAAGTCACCATCAAGAACAAATACCCACTTCCCATAATAGATGATTGTTTGACCAGTTACAGGGGGCGAGTATTTCTAAAAAATCGATTTAAGGTCTGGATAACATCAGGTTCGGGTTCGAGAGAGGGATATTTCAAAAACCACTTTCAGGACCAGGTATAGCCACTTTGAATTTCTAAACATGTCTTTTGGACTGACGAATGCTCCTGCAGTGTTCATGGATCTGATGAACAACATCTTCAGGCCGTATCTGGACTTGTTTATGATAGTGTTTATTAATGACATTTTGGTATATTCCATTTCGGAAGCAGAGTATCGGGATCATCTACAAATAGTTCTCCAGATTCTCAAGGATCGTCAGTTGTACGCGAAATTTTCTAAATGTGAGTTTTGGCTAAATTCAGTAGCCTTTTTGGGTCACATTATGTCAGAAGCTGGTATTCAGGTAGATTCATAGAAGATTGAGGCAGTAAAGACATGGCCTAGACCCACAACTCCGACCGAGGTACACAGTTTTCTGGGGTTAGCCGAGTATTACAGAAGGTTTGTAGAGGGTTTTTCTACCTTATCATCACCTTTGACTAAGTTAACTCATAAAGTAGCTAAATTTCACTAGACTGAGGCATGTGAATAGAGTTTTCAAGAATTGAAAAACATATTAACGTCAGCGCTAGTACTAGCTTTATCGGAAGGGTCAGAAGGTTATGCAGTGTACTGTGATGCTTCAGGCATCGGGTTAGGATGTGTTCTGATACAACACGGTAAGGTAATTGCTTATGCTTCGAGGCAGCTGAGAAAACATGAAAAGAACTACCCCACCCACGATCTGGAGCTATCCGTGGTAGTTCATGCCTTGAAAATATGAAGGCACTATCTGTATGGCATCCATGTAGATATTTTCATTGATCATAACAGTCTCCAGTATATCTTTACACAGAAAGAATTAAATTTGTGACAGCGTCGCTGGTTAGAACTGTTAAAGGACTACGATGTTAATATTTTATATTCACCTAGGAAAGGCCATTTTTGTAGCAGATGCCCTCACTCGCAAATCCATGGGAATCTTGGCATACTTAAAGCCCGAACAACGAGTGTTGGCTCGAGAATTGCACCAGTTAGCCAATTTAGCTGTCCGAATAGTAGAATCAGGAGACAATGAGACAGTTATCCAGAATACTACAGTATCATCCCTGGTTGTAAAAGTAAAAGAACGACAGTGTAAAGATCCTATTCTGGTACAACTCAAAGATAAAGTTTAGTGAGGGGAAGTATCATCTTTCAAGGTAACCGCAGATGGGGTCTCGAGATGTAGAGGTCGCCTCTGTGTTTCAGATGTGGCAGAACTTTGCCAGTAGATTATGGTAGAGGTACATTATTCCCGTTATTCTCTTCACCTAGGATCAACAAAGATGTATCATGATATAAAAGAGATTTACTGGTGGCCGGGAATGAAAAAGCGTGTAGCAGAATTTGTAGCACAATGTCCTAAATGCAAGTAGGTAAACGCGAAACATCAAAAACCCGGCGGATTGACACAGGAAATAGCAGTTCCTATATGGAAATGGGAGGAAATTAATATGGATTTTGTGACAGGATTACCCCGTAATAGGCACATATTTCATTCTATCTGGGTGATTGTCGATAGATTGACGAAGTCAGCTCATTTCTTCCAGTCAGGGCTACCTTCTCAGCTGAGGACTATGCTGAATTGTATATTCGAGAGATAGCTTGATTGCATGGTGTTCCAGTACCGATCATTTCTGATAGAGGAGCGTAGTTCACAGCTAAATTCTGACAGTCCTTTCAGAAGGGCCTGGGGACATAGGTCAACCTGAGTACAACATTCCATCCTCAAACAGACGGGTAGACAGAACATACAATTCAAACACTTGAGGACATGTTGCGAGCATGTGTATTATACTTCGGAGGCATCTGGGATGGACATTTACCCCTTATTGAATTTTATTACAACAATAGTTATCATTCAACAATCTAGATGGTGCCTTATGAGTCCTTATATGGGCGGAAATACAAGTCCCCAGTTGGTTGGTTTGAGGTTGGAGAATCAGGGTTAATTGGACAAAATATAATCCACCAGTCAAAAGAGAGTGAAGCTTATCAGAGAATGCCTTTTGACAGCTCAGAGCTGCCCGAAATCTTACGTTGATGTACGACGTAGAAACTTGAAATTCGATGTAGGTGACTGGGTATTTCTGAAAGTCTCACCGATGAAGGGCGTGATGAGATTTGGTAAAAAGGGAAAGCTTATCCCAAGATTTATTGGGTCATATCAAATCCTCCGGAGAATAGGTCAAGTGGCATATGAGCTAGATCTGCCTTTAGAGTTGGAATCGGTTTACCCAATCTTTCATGTGTTGATGTTACAAAAGTGCATAGGAGATCCATCCTGAATTGTTCCAATTGAGGAAGTCCAGATTACTGAGGAGTTAGCCTATGAAGAAATTCCAGTAGCCATATTAGATCAGCAAGTTCATAGGTTGAGAACTAAAGATGTCGCCTCTATTAAGGTATTGTGGAGGAACAGGAATAGAGAAGAGATGACCTGGGATGCTAAGGATAATATGACATCTAGATATCCTCGTTTGTTCCAGTCTTAGTCCAGACTATGCAGTTGAGGTAAATTCAAGATTCAATTGTTGTTTTATGATTTGCATTACATATATTGCCCAGTTAACTACAATCTTGTTGTGAAATAGTTGTTATTGTGTTATGTGAAGTGCCTGTGTTGGACTTTTCTGCGTTTCATGATTTCCATATGTCCATATTACAGGGGAGACTCTGCCGAAATCTTTCCAGAATAATAGTTAGAAGATTAAATGCCCATAAGTTAAAGTGACATTCGAGGACGAATGTTCCTAAGGGGGGAGGATGTTATACCCCATAAGTTCATAACGTTTAGTCTTCCTATTCCTACATTAGTCCGGATTTTTAGAGTTCGACACGTATGAGGAAGGGCCTGAAAAAAGGTCGAACGAGCGCGGAATCGGGATCGTGCGGGAGAAGGCCGGAGCAGGCCGCGACAGGGGCGGCATGTCACGAACCCCCTCCCTCCGCGTGTCGTGGCACACCCCACTTTTGGCATGACAGGGTCTGTGCCACAGACTCCTGTCCAACACCCTAAGTATATAGATAGTCCCTTAGTTCATTTCAATGTATTCCTTTGTTATAATTTCGGCCAGAGAAAGGGAGATACGAAGAATTAAAGTAATTTCCTTCCGTTTACACTGTCAAACGCTGTTCAAATTCAAATTAACTTCAAGTATCGAAGTATAAGCCTGCAGGGAGCATTTCTATGGAGTTATTTTCTCAAAAATCACCCGACAAATCGTAGCCCTGCCAAGTAGAAGTTGTTAGAATTGCTCCAAACTAATTTCTATACGATCACAAGTTTCAAGTAAGTATTTCTCCCTTATTAACTCTTGAGAAATTATACGTTTTCGATCGTTCTTTGTTAAGTTAAAGTATAGTTAACATTTATATATAAAGTTATCATTTTTGTCGAATTTAGTACTGAAACTAGTCTCATTCTCTCAGCAATACGATTATAGTTGGAAAGAACTATTGAATACAGGTCAAAATTCGCTAGTTAATTAGATTTTGGCAATCCAGGTATGTTAAGGCGAATTCCTTTGGAAAGTTAGTTTCCTTAGTATTATAACTCAAGTTTGAATCCCAGTAAAAGAACCAGAAGCATAACTTGGTGATTAGTTATTATTATTAGCTAAGACCAGTATTCTACGTTTAGTGTGGGATTGACTATGCCCTGTATAGCCTTCCATGACCAACCCCAGGGTTACTAGCTGTGTTGATGCCCGCCAGGGGCGAGATGATGTCGCTCCACGGAGCGGTATGCCTTCCGTGAGGGACGAAGATGGGATCCCAGTTCCTCATACAGTCCATTCCATAGTTGTACTATTATATGTCGTATCGGCACCACACCTCCGTCGAGCCTGGTGCTCGGGGTGCAGATATCAGGAGTCTACTAGACTCAGACGCAGCTACTGTCAGGAGCCGAGCGGGCTCAGCTGCAGACCTAGGGGAATGGTAGGACGGCTATAGCTATTAGTTGACCCAGTGTGACCTTGTTAGGGGTATATAGATTGAAGTGTACCCGTCAGGGCTTGGACCCTGGGTGGGTTTCTCTATGTTGGTTGTACCTTCCGGCTTATGGGGGCCAGGTAAGGTTCTTGTTTGCATTAGTTACTAATAGATTAGACAACAGGAAGTTCAATTATTCAGGTAGTATTTCTATTCCTTCTTTTCAGTTACTTTTAGTTTCATTTCAGTTTATTCAGTCACTTATAATTACTGCCTTACATATTCAGTACATATTGTACTAATACCCTTGTTGGGGCGCTGCATTACTCTCCTGTAGGTGCCAGTAGACGCGGACCAGGATCTCCTTAGCTTTCAGCCAGAGTTAGCAGGGCAGTCAGCTCCACTCTTCTAGGGCTAATAGCTAAAAGGTCTACTTCTTTTTGTTTGTACAGTTCATGGGTAGGTCGATATCACTCCTAGAGGCTTGCAAATTATTTCAGATTCCTTGTGGTTAGTTGTTGTTGGCCATGTGGGGCCCGTATATGTTTTATCTTATGTGTTGGCCATGTGGGGCCTTGTTTAGCTATTAGTTAGCAGCCTTGTCGGCCATAGCCTAGTTTGGTAATGGATTTACTTTACAGTCATAACTAGAAATCATGGAGGTCTTGTCGGCCCACATAGATTTCCTCGTTATTATCTGTTTCTGGTTAGCTGTTTTCTTTTACATGTGACTATAAAGCCTTGTCGGCTGGAGGCTGTGTTTACAGCTGAGATATAGCCCGTTATTTATTGATTTAAGGATTAGTATTAGTTAAGAACCAGAGGTGCACAAGCTCAGTCAGGCCAATTCAGATCCTAGTAGGGCACAAGGTGCCAGTCATGCCTCCCAAGGTGGGGCGTGACTGTTCCTTCGCTCGTTATGTCAGGACCCTAAACTGCCTTGGGAATGACAGCTCATGACCATGAGTTGTGCCATCTCACCACAACTCATGGTATGATCTCTTGGTCTATGGGAGTAAATTGGACAAGTTTCCAGACCTTATTTTCTTAGATCAAGATGAGTGTCATAGCAACTTGTCACTTCCTGCCATAACTCGTTACTTGAGTCGTTCTACGGGAAAACTGTAGGTTTTTCTTCTAGTTTCTACCTAAAGTCTAGGGTCTAATATTAGGGACTTTTAGGGTTTTACATTATCTCCCTCTTGGTAATATTCATCCTCAATGAAGACTAATAGAACTGAAAAGATAAGGAAAGAGCTACTTTCCCAAAATTGAATGCTAAAACTGAATACTGATGGAGTGACTGACTCCAAACTGAGATACAAACGCTGAACTGAATTCATGATGCATGCATGCATGCATTCCAAGACATGAGGGGAACTGAAGGACATGAAACTGAGTAGAGTACTAAGTAGGAAACTAGTACCTCATGTTGGAGCTGAGCTGGAAGGAAAGAGGTGAGGGTACTTGGCCATTATGTCTATCTCAGCTTCCCAAGTAGCTCCCTCTCTATGTTGATTCCTCCAAAGGACTTTCACTGAAGAGACTTCCTTGTTCTCAACTTACGAACCTAATTGTCAAGAATCTAACTGGAACCTCTTCATAAGTGAGACTATCCTTCATCACAATACTCTCTACAGGTACATCTAGAGCCAGATCGCCAATACACTTTTTCAACAAGGATACATGAAATAATGGATGCACCGATACTAGCTTTGCAGGCAACTCCAAATCATAGGCAACATTACTAATACACCTCAAAATCCTAGAAGGACCAACATACCGGGTACTGAACTTTCCCTTCTTGCCAAACCTCATCAGCCCCATCATGGGTGACATCTTCTGAAATACCCAATCATCAAAGGAGAACTCAAGCTCTCTCCTCCTTACATCCGCATAGGATTTCTAATGACTCTGAGCAGTTTTCAGCCTTTCTCTGATAAGCTACACTTTCTCCATAGCCTCGTGAACTGAATATGGCCCTATCAACATAGCCTCGTCTGCCTCAAACCATCCAATGGGTGATCTATATCTCCGCCCATAAAGATCCTCAAACGGATCCATCTGAATACTGGAATGGTAAATAATATTGTAAGTAAACTAAATGAGAGGAAAGTGATCATCCCAATTACCCTTGAAGTCAATCACACAAGCTCTCACCATGTCCACTAAAGTCTGAATGGTCCATTTGGCTAACTATTTGTTTGTGGGTGAAAAGCTATGCTAAGCTTAACCTAAGTACCAAGACCCTTCTAAACGACTTCCAAGACTATGAGGTGAACTGAATACCCCTATCATAAATTATGGACCAAGGGACTCTATGAAACCTGACTAACTCCCGAATGTAAAGTCTAGCATAATCCTATGTTGAATCTATAGTTTTAACTGGCAGAAAATATGTTGACTTAGTCGTCCGGTCTATAATCACCCATATCGAGTCATGTTGTCAGTGAGTACGAGGTAAACCATAAAGAAGTCCATGTTTATCTCTTTCCACCTCCAGTAGGAACAGTAATATCCTAAGTCATACTTCCAAGTCTCTGGTGCTCAACCTTAACTTGTTGGAAATTTGGATACTTAGCCACAAATTCTGCGATATATTTCTTCATAGCATTCCACCAATAGACTTTTCATAAATCATGGTACATGATCTGGGGCATATTTATATGCCCAAGTGATACTCAAATGCATCATTTTTGCTTTGTTTATCCAACAATGTTTGTACATTCTCATGTAAATTGTAGGGAAGTGTGAATTTATACTAACCAACATGATTAGCGTTGTTTTGCAGGAAAAAC
>JACEIK010012142.1:6466-32129 GCA_018107945.1 Datura stramonium | reverse complement strand
TTAGCTTTATTGATTATGTTGGCCATGTGGGGCCATAGTCTGATAGTAGTGGTGACCTTGTCGGTCACGTAGTTGTACAGTACTCTTTTATGTTGAGTTTTAGATGACTAGACAGCATGGTGACCTTGTCGGCCCGCATAGGTTCCTTGTTATGAGTATGTCTCTGGTTAGCTGTTATTACATATGCAAGTTGCTATAGGCCCAGTCGGCCGGAGGCTGTGTTTACAGCCGTTATATAGCCCGTTATTTCCAGAAATCAGAAATAGAGCTAGCCAGGCACTAGATGTGATTAGGCTCACAAGTTAGCAGTCCAGGTCCTACTAGGGCACTAGGTGCCAGTCATACCCCCCAAGGCGGGGCGTGATATGCATGCAGTCACAAGTACCCAACTAATTCATCAAAAATTTTTAAACAGGGTCAAATTTTCACAAATCCAAAATTAGTACAATTTATTAGCTGAGTACTCCTAAGTTACTTTCTAATTAAACAAAAATCACAAAAATAAAATCCTAAACATACCGATTCTACTGGATAACATGCCCGAGGAAAAAAAAACACGGCAAGAAAAATCCTCGGACGAATCAAAATCCCCAAAAAATCCAAGCACACCCCTCCCCTTTTTGAAAAGTGTGCTTCATCCCCGAAGCATAAAATACAAGAACAGAGGGAAGGGAACTTACCTGTGACACTCTATGCGCTCCTGTCATCCTGCGGAGGAGGTACTTTAGCTGCAATCGTGACGCTGGCCGTGACCCCCACGGCTTGTGCTTTGGCCTTCGCTCTAGTGGTTCGGGTCCTATCTGTATCTAAAAGTGTCAACCCTGTACTCCTCAACTGAACCACTAGGGGAGTCACTTGCTTGATCAGACTCGGAGGTCTCATCAATCAATTGCCTTCGAGTAGTTGCCTTAGATGCCTTACGCTTTATCATCATTGTACCTGTAGAGAAAGAGAGTTAGCATTCCATGTTTGAGAAAAAGAAATCAAAAAAGTTCCTCTGTAAATTACCACGAGTAAACAGTACAGGTCGTACCTTGGAGGTACGACTCATACCGAGACTCATAATATCTTTGGTAATTATTATGACTCTGAGGTATGACTCAATACTATGAAGGTATGATCCATACTGCGAGTCGTATGAGAATGCCCTTTTCAAAACAACTTATCTATATTTTTCCACGACTCATGGTACGACTCGTAAGTCGATTCCATGAGTCGTAGGAAGGATCATACTATCACTTGTGGACTTGACCCTATTCTGGTTCTAGATATGACTTCTTATTATGACTTGTGGCAGTAAACCACAATCCGTATTGGGATTCGTACCTTGTGCTCCTTTCAAGTTGTGCTTGGGACAGTCCCAACAAGCCATTCTACAAGTCATACTATCAAACCACGAGTCATAGGAAGGCTTTTGAATACTGTCCTTGCCTCGATTTTGGTTAAGTTACAGGGAGTTCTATTTTATATTTTGGGTACTCAGAATTCCCCAAGTCTAGGCATGTATTTTAACCCATTTTATAACTACTCATTCCTCCCCTTTTTAGTCACTACTGGTAACTCAATTTTGGCTATTTTAATGTGCAAGTTCGTCAGTTTCAAGTTCTTTCCCAGTCGTTCATGGCTTAATCACACTCCTGGTCATTGTCTTCTTCGTATTTTTCAAGCAACAACTCGGACTCGCAGGGGGTTTAGCACCATTATATTAAGCATACAAGTTTTATCAAATTCAAATAAATAAACTTACTTGTTAATAGCTTACTTCGATTGGGAATCAGAAATTAGGGTTGGAGGAATCTTGATTGAGCACGAAATTGCTCGACGGATCTTTGATTTTGAGTTACGGGTGTGAGGGAGTCATGGGTTTTGTTCGTGACTTAGGTTATGAGTGTGTGGGGGAAAGGTACGACTTGTTTCAAGCTTAAATAGGGTATAAGGAAAATTTGAAAATCTGGGCCACGTTGGGTGTATTTTGAAAATTTTGACCCGTCACGACTCGTACCACGATTCGTAGGAAGATCCTACAATTCGTCCTTTGAACCAAAAACACAGAGATTTGGAAGACTTACCTGTGGACCTACGAGTGCATCTTATGACTCGTACTATATGGGTACAGTTCGTACTATGACTCGTAGGTCGTTTCCTTTTATTATTGTCCATGCCTTGCATAGTTCATAGCGACAGTAGGTACTACGACTCGTACGATGGAGTTACGATTCGTAGGACAAACCGTACCCAGAACTCATGCACTGAAATACTCTCTGCTTCTCGTAGAAACTCGTACTACGATTCGTATAACCCTGTTATGAGTCGTACTGAGACCCATAGTATCTTCCCGTTCTGCACTTTTTATGCCACCTGTTTTTGTTTCCCCTGCACACTTTAACACACATTAGTTGATTAACTTGGGTTGCCTCCCAAGAAGCGCTTGATTTAACATCACAGCACGATGCTGGTGGTTTGGTTACTCAGAATTCACCAAACCACCACTTGGGTTGCCTTCCAAGAAGCGCCTGATTTAACGTCGCGGCACGACGTAAGTCTCTTGACTACTTAGACTTCGTTAAGGAACTCAGATTCATCTTCTATCGTTGAGACCACTCTATATTCCTTTGGTTGCTTCATTAACCGACAGACATTGAAGGTGACCTCTTCTTTATTTAGTCTAAACTTCAACTGGCTAGCCTCCACGTCTACTAAGGCCTTCCCAGTAGCAAGAAATGGTCGCCCCAAAATGATGGGTACCTCATAATCAACCTCGCAATCAAGGATCACAAAGTCTACTGGAAATATGAGTTTTTCAACTTAGACAAGTACATCAAACAGGATCCCCATAGGCTTCTTCACAGTTCTGTCGGCCATCAGCAGCCGCATGGTAGTCAGTGTGGGGGCTCCCAAGCCCAACTTCTTAAACATAGCCAGTGGCATTATATTGATGCTTGCTCCCAGATCACAGAGTGCTTTTGCAAACTCAACATCGCCAATCATGCATGGAATAGTAAAAGCACCCGGATCTTCCTTTTTCTAGGCCAGGACCCGTGAAACTATGTTACTACAATGGTGTATATTATCAACAGGTTCATAGCTCACAGACCTTTTCTTCGTCACAAGGTCCTTCATAAACTTAGCATATCCAGGCATTTTTTCCAATGCCTCGATCAATGGTATGTTCACAGATAATTGTTTGAGCATTGACAAGAATTTCTGAAACTTACCATTCTCCTCTTTCTTCTTCATTCTTTGAGGAAACAGTGGCGGTGATCGTGGGATAGCCTTGTAAATTTGCATTGCTCCTTGTTCAACTT
This sequence comes from Datura stramonium, assembly GCA_018107945.1. NCBI lineage: Eukaryota > Viridiplantae > Streptophyta > Magnoliopsida > Solanales > Solanaceae > Datura > Datura stramonium. The sequence goes on along the minus strand of JACEIK010012142.1, from coordinate 28,824 downwards.
CATGCACTTTTTCACCAAGTGGGACCTTAGGCAACTCAGTATCCTCATTATGTTCCTTCTCAGCATCATCATCATCTTAATTTAAGCTCTCTTTCTTCCTTTCAACTACAACCGATAAAAGGGGGTCAACCTGGTCTTTCCACTCCTAGTCATCACATCCATATAGTGGCCATCATTCATTGGATTTTGGATAGTGTTGCTAGGTAGTGTACCCTTTTGTTTAAGGTTCATAGATGCTAACAATTGCCCTAGCTGCTGTTTAATCTGTTTGATAGCTGTCGTATGTGACACTACTTTCCGACCCATGCTTGATATATGACCACAGATTTCCTTCAACTGATCATCTGTGGACCTCACCTTTTTCAATATCTCATCCATCATGTTCTCTAACTTTGACTATCCAGCTTCTCCCTCACATGCATTTAGGGGCACGTACACTCCAGCTCAGTTGTTGTGGTAGCCATCATTCCTTCTCCAATATCCTTCGCGCTCCCAACCTCGAATTCTGTCTCTGAACCCATTCCGGTTATAATTGTCTCTATATTGGTTCCGACCTTGGTTTCTAGAACCTTGGCACCAAGTGTCTTGTATAGACCCTTAGGCGTTGGCTCAGAAACCTGCCACCTAATTTTCCAAGAAGTTTGCCTCCTCCTCGAAATCTGAGTGGTCTGTCCCTGACTCCTATCCTTGTTTCCCCACTGCGTTCAACTTTCTGGCTCCAGCTCCAATGATGTGCTTAGTAAGAAAATCCAATGATGCGACACATATGAGCCAACTCCTGGTCACGCTCTTCTTCTTTCCTACGTTGGTCTGCAGTTAAGCCAACATCATATGCATCAGCCACTGCGTTTGCCTCCCGGGTGTGCCATGCCCTATTTGTTTTTGTCACCCTGTCAAGAATGGTAGCGGCTTGCTCCCAGGTATGACTCATTAGTGCTCCTCCCATCCCTGTATCTGCTACCGCTTTGGTACTATTGTTTAAGGACCTATAAAAGATTTCCAACAAAATGTCATCTGGAATCTTATGGTTCGGGCACTTTGTCGACTTCTTCTTGAACCTCAGCCAGGTTTCATGAAGTGCCTCATTTTTAAGTTGTCAGAAGTTGTAAATTTCATCCTTGAGTTGCAGCATCTTGGAGGGTGGAAAGGATCTTTCTAAGAAAGCTTGTTTGAGCTCCATCTAGTTGGTTATGGAGTCATTAGGCAACTTTGATAACCATAATGTGGCTTCCCCAGACAGGGAAAAGGGAAAAAGTCTGAATCTGATGGCATCTTGGCTGACTCCGGGCAACCTGTACGCCTTGCATATTCCCACGAAGTTCATCAAGTGCAGGCTGGTGTCATCAGCTACATGACCATTGAACACCCCTTTCATGTTTAACCATTGAATCATGGTGCTCATGATGTCAAATTTGTCCCCAGCGGGTAGTGGTGGCGGCACAATTGCTCCAGTTAACTCGACTTCATCGATGTCTGGATCCTCATCATCGAAGAACTGAGGGGAAAATCTATGACCTTTGTTACCCCTCCCATGTAGACCAGCGTTAACTACCTCATCTCTAACATCCTACGCATCCTAAAGTGTAGCTTGCTGAGCTAGCTCAGCTTGCTTAACTTCTTCAGCTATATGGGCATATCTCTACTCCTGGTTCTCTATTCTACGCAGTGTTTGTTCGAGTTTGGTATTCAAAGGAATCAAGGGATTTCCACTATTCCGAGTGCTTGGCATTCACAAAGAAATAACCTATGGATATCACAAACAAAAAGAAAACATAACTCAGATAATAACAACCAAAAGTCAATTACAAGCAATTATCTAGTCATAGCCGTATTCCCCGACAATGGTGCCACTTTTTGATAACGCTCAAACTCACACCTCCTGCTGAAGTATGAAGCAGACATTTTCAATAAAAAACCCAATTAAGAGGATGGGGTCGAACCCATAGGGAATATGAAAGATCTATACTAATGCCGGTAAGTGAACTTGTTGGGAAGTTATCTCCACATTGGGGGGTTTTGAAGAAACAATAGTAAAACAAGATTAACTGTGAATTAAATCATGATTTGCAAATAACTAGGGTATGTGTTCCCCGTGGGTTCATAACTACTTCGGGTATACACATGTGATCAATCCCAATGCTTACTTGTAGAACTGATAACTAGAGTTCATCCCTATTGGATGACTATACTCAATTACTAGGTCAGGTCATGAGCGATTTCAAACTAACCGTTATCAATATATTCCAAATTTAACTATCTTGCGACCACAACTCAAGTTAATACAATGATCATCAAGATCAAGATATTGTTGTAATTCTCTTTTCCTAATCTCTACCTCTCTAGGTTCAACCAAGTAAAGAATTCGGGTAAGTCCTAACATTGTACACCATTAAGAAACGTTGAAGCATGTAGAGAATACAATACAAGCATTGGTTTTGAATCACTTTTGTGCAACCCTAGTTTGTTAATCCGTCATGGTTCCCACAACCCCTAGGTGTGGAGGTTTTAGCCTCTCATGGTTGTAAGATTGTAACGTGCATTCATAGACAAACACATAATTAATTATTTACAACAATAGTTGAGAGAAAAACTTCTTTGAATATGCAAGAATAATCTCAAGAACAATTGATAAATAAATCAAGAATTGCTCCCAAGAAGTGTTAATGACACGTAAACTACTCAATTATGTGTTCTCTATTGCCTCTCTGTTGATTTGTAGTAAAAATAAAACACAAAAGGTATTTATATAGATATTAGAAACCTTTTTATAAACTAACATGGAGATTTTCCATAACTAGCACCGCCTGTGCCACGACTTGTCATACAACCAGTAGCAGGATTGTACGAGTCATAACTGCCTCTTGTACGTCCTTGGCTTGCTGAAATTTTGGCTAAGTGTTGGGAGTTGGTACGACTTGTACCTTCTTCTTACGAGTCGTACAATGTATACATGGCTTGGTCTTGAGAACTCTGACATCTTTTCGAATACTTCACGAGTTTTGTGGTATGACTCGTACTGTCTGTAATGTAAAAAATTCCACCAAGTCTTGAATAGGCAGTGGAGCTCATCACGGCTCATGGTACGGGTCATATGTCAGTGCTATGACTCATGGGTTCACTCGTACCAAGAGGTTTCCTTGTGCAAATTCTCTAAAGTTTTCCACAACTCAAGCTACGACTCGTACCATCCTGGTACGGCTCATATTGAGGGTCGTATGTTGCCTTCTTCTCTATTCAACCTTCTGAACTTTATCATGGTTCTCAGTATGGCTTGTAGAATCAAGGTACGACTCGTACTGAGACTGGTACTTTGGTTGATTTTCTGCATTTTCAAACTTCTTTTGCAAATCTTTGCTCCAATACTTATTTTCTCTGAAATAAAAGTGAAAGTCCCATATATCCATATAAACATACCTAAGTCCATGCTATTTTATTAGTTTGAAGTGTCAAAAATGCTGTAAACTCACAACACATCAATGTTCATGTTAAGCTTTCAAGTCAAGTTATGTTTTATGCCCCTTCCTGTCAGTTTCTAGGGTTATGATGTTCAGTTGGTTCTCTAAGTTTGACTTGTTATGCGATTCATATATATATATTGCATTATTCAGCTGTCGGTCTCAGTATCAGTTTGCTCATTTGCATGATTTGCATTATTTACCGCACGCCCTCTCTGGTCCGAGTATCAGATGGCTAATTGTGCGATGCCACGGGAGCGATACCGCACGCCCTCTCTGGTCTAAGTATCAAATGGATGAATGTGTGAGGAAATATTTATGAAAATCCTAGTCCAAGTATCAGGTTAGCCGTATAAAGTCCTGGTCTATGTATTAGGCAACTCTTAAAGTCTTGGTCCAAGTATTAGCTAGCCACAGAGTCAATTTTCATAAACTCCGGTCCTAGTATCGGAAGTGTTGGCATATGAGTTAGTTATGTAGTGTTCATGCACATAGTATGCATATAGGGTAGTTAGTTACAGAGTTACAAATTATCTCTCTACCCTATCTTTTAAGTTATGTTTTGTTGCTATTTTCCATTGTTTATGTTTACAGGTTCCAGAGTATCAGGTTGTAGCTATTTCCTTCTCTGGTTCAGTTTATACTAACATCCCTTCACCTGGAGACCCTGCAATAGTGCTGCAGGTATAGGTAGGAGCTTAGATTGACCAATTCGGTAGGAGCTCAGATCTAGCACATAGTTGGTATGCTTACCTCTTTTAGGAGCCTATGTTTGGTTGGGTCATTCTGAGTTTGTTGTACAGATGGATAGGCCAGGGCCCTGTCCCATGCATTCAGTATTGTTTTACTCTTTTAAAGGTTTTTGTGGACTAGTTGTACAGTTGTTCAGTTCTAGTGTGTTTGTGGCCTAACTAGCCTTCCGTTATTTCTTTTTAGATATTATTGTGGCCTTGTTTCCATTTTATCTTGTCATGTTTTTTGAGACCTGGTCGATCCATTTCTATGTATAATTGACTGTGACAGGTGGCCTAGATAGCCTAAGGGTTACAGTTCAGACGCTGTATAGTCGATTTCTCGATCTCTTTGGAATTGAGTGGCAGTCGCGCCTTACCCAAATTTTGGGGTGTGACAAACTTGGTATTAGAGCAAAGTCGTAAACCAGGGATCCAAAAAGTCGTTTCTAATAGAGTCTTACTTATAGGTATGTTGCGCACCATATTTATAATCAGGAGGCTACAGGGCATTTAGGATTTGTTTCACTTCTTTTACTAATAGTTCGTGTTATTGAGTGAGGTCATAAGTATTATGATATCTGAGTCATGTTATTGTTTCAGAGTATGCTTGTGATGAGGAGGATGACTACATGGTTGATTGGCATAGCTACAGGAGAGGGTACCAGTCGCCCTCTAGTGGACCAGGGGGGACAGATTAGAGGCTCAGAACTAGTCCCCTGCCCCATCTAGAGCAGTGGTAGATAGACCTCTAACTCCTCTAGCACCAGTAGTACCTGAGAGTGATAGAGTGGAAGACCCTCTCGCACCTGTGGCACCTCAGGTTGCTCCAGAAGGATTGGATCTTGAGGGAGCCATTCAGTTACTGGCTCATACTACTGTTGGACAGGAGCGACGATTGGAGGCAATTGAGGGATATAAAGGTCAGGAAGCTGAGAGTTCTAGAGCTCGCGAGTTCTTGAGTTTGATCCCTCCAGTATTTACCAGATTAGACCCGAGTGAGGATCCTGAGGACTTCATTGATCAGACCTACAGAGTGTTGAAGTTCATGCGGGTGACAGTGACAGAGGGGGTAAGAGTTGGCTGCATTCAGACTGCGGGATATGGCTAGTTTGTGGTATGAGGATTGGTCTCAATCTAGAGGAGCTAATGCATAGTAAGCTGAGTGGGAGGTCTGAGGTCTTTATGCGCCAGTATCTACCCCAAGAGCTTCGATAGGCCCGAGTTGAGCAGTTTTTTGCACTTGGAGCAAGGCAGTATGAGTGTACGGGAGTATTGCCCTTGGTTTAATTCCTTGGTCCGATATGCTCCACACTTGGTTCAGACGATGGAGGATAGAGTTCATCGGTTCGTGTTAGGGCTAAGGCTTTAGATAGCTCATGATTGCTTGGGGGTATCTACTTAGGAGCATATGGATATTTCACGGATCTAAGCTTTTTCTCAGAGGGCTGAGGATTTGGCTCATTTGATTTGTGATACTCGTAGGGGACAGGAGAAGAGGAAGAAGTCTAGAACTTCAAAGTCTTATAGAGAGTCTAGAGGAGACTCTGGGGTTTAGTTGCCCAGACAGTCGGATCAACCTACAGAGGTGCTCCACCTCAGTTTTGAGGGCCAAGGAGAGACTAGAGTTTAGCTCCATCCAATTCCCACCATCAGGAGAGACCTCCAGTACCCATCTGTGCTCAGTGCGGCAAGAAACATCTAGGGAAGTGTTGTTTGTGTCAGGATGTATGGTATCAGTGCAGACAGCCTGGCCATTATATGCGACATTTTCCACTGGGGACTAGAGGTAGTACCACACACCCGATAGGTTCAGCAGAAGCATCATCACCCTTAGTTAAACCTCCTAGGACCAGCTCTCACCCTGCAGCAGGTCATGGTAAGGGTAAGAGGGGAGAAGCTTCTGGTTCACGGACAATGCAAAACCGCTTTTACGCTCTAGGTAGTCTCTAGGACCAGGAGTCGTCGCCTGATGTTGTCACAGGTACTTTGATTATATTCTCTCATGGTGTTTATTCCTTGATTTATCTAGGTTCTACTTTTTCATATGTTACCCCTTTGATAGTGAGTCAGTTTGAGATAGCTCCTGAATTATTAGTTGACATTTGTTGTATCTACGTCAATTGGGGAATCTGTGTTAGCTGAAAGAGTGTACCGTGTCTGTACAGTTCGAGTGTGTGATAGGTCTACATTAGTTGATATAGTTAAACTTGGGATTGTTGATTTTGATGTTTTTATGGGCATGGATTGGTTAGTGGCATGTTATGTTAATGTTGATTGTTGAGCAAAGATTGTCAGATTCCAATTTTCAGACGAGCCAGTTCTGGAATGGAAGGGAAATGCCGCTACGCCTAAAAGTAAGTTTATTTCATATCGTAAGGCCCAAAAGATGGTATCCAAAGGTTTTATTTCTCACTTAGTCCGACTCAGGGACTTGGCTAGCAAGTTGGTGACTTTCCAGTCAGTCCCAATGGCAAATGAGTTTCCAACAGTCTTTCTAGATGACTTACCTGGAGTTCCTCCTGAGAGGGAGATAGATTTTGCCATTGATCTACTTCTAGGTACTCAGCCCATATCAATACCTCCTTACAGAATGGCTCCAATAGAGCTAAGGAAATTGAAGGAGCAATTGAGAGATCTGCTTGTGAAGGGATTCATTCGACCTAATGTACCACCTTGGGATGCACCAGTGCTCTTTGTGCGAAAGAAAGATGAGTCGTTAAAAATGTCTATTGACTACAGGCAACCAAATAAGGTTATGATTAAGAACAAGTACCCACTTCCCAGGATTGATGACCTGTTTGATCAATTACAGGATGCTAGATACTTCTCAAAGATTGATTTGAAATCCGGGTACCATTAGTTGCGGGTTAGGGAAGTTGATATCCCTACGACTGCCTTCAGAACCAGATAAGGCCATTATGAGTTCTTAGTGTTGTCATTTGGGATTACTAATGCCCCAACAACTTTTATGGATCTGATGAATGATAATGCTCAAACCACACCTCCTACTGAAGTATGAAGTGATATTTGTCAATAAAGAATCCAACAAAGAGGTTGGGGTCGAACGCACAGGGAATATGGAAGATCTAGACTAATGCCGGTAAGTGAACTTGTTGGTTAGTTACTCCAATTGGGGGTTTTAAGAAAAAAAATAATTAAAAACAATGATTGAATTTGTGATGTAAAATCAAGAATTAATACTAACTAGGGTTTGTGTTCACCATGGGTTCATAACTGCTTCGGGTATACACACGTGATCAATACCAATGCTTACTTGTAAAACTGATAACTAGGATTCTTTCAAACGAATGGTTCATCCCTATTGAATGGCTATATTCAATGACCAGGTTAGGTCTCATGAGCGATTTCAAATTAACCATTATCAATTTGTTCCAAATATAACTATCTTGCGACCACGACTCAAGTTAATACAATGATCATCAAGATCAAGGCTTTGTTGTAATTCTCTTTTCCTAATCTCTACCTCTCTGGGCTCAACGAAGTAAGGAATTCGGGAAAGTCCTAACATTGTACACCATTAAGAAATGTTTAAGCATGAAGAGAATACAATACAAGCGTTTTGCATTGGTTTTGAATCACTTTTGTGCAACCCTAGCTCATTAATCAACCATGATTCACACAACCCTAGCTATGGAGGTTTTAGCCTCTCATAGTTGCAAGGTTGTGATATGCATTCATAATTAAACACATAAATCAATACTTATAATTATAGATGAGAGAAAAACTTCTTTATTATATCTAAAATAACTTAAGAACAATTCACAATGATCAAGAAGAAATCAAGAAAAGGTTGATCATAAGTCAATCAACTCAATTCTATGTTGTCTCGATGTTCTCTAAAATTCTCCTATGTCCTCTAACCTCCTTTACTGAAAATAAAATATAAAAAGTATTTATACATACATAATAATCCTTTTTCCTAAGCTAACAGGGTGAATTTCCATAGCTCATGCCGCCTGAGCCACGACAGATCCTACGACCCGTATCAGGATTGTATGGGTCATACCTACTATCCATATGTCCTTGGCTTGCTGAAATTTGGCTAAGTGTTGAGCCTTGGTATGACTCGTACATGATTCCTACGAGTCTTGATGTTCTTCTGTGGCTTGACTCTGAGAATTCTCAATTTTTCTGAAGTTCTTCACGAGTGTGATGGTACGACTTGTACCTTGACGTCATGACTCGTACTGTCTATCCGTGTCAGGTGTCAGCCTCTTGTGCAATTCTTCTGAATATTTCCATGACTCAATGCTACGGCCCGTACATGCACTGCATGACTCGTATTGAGAGTCATAGGATGCAAGCTTTATAACTCAGCCATCTGAAACTTTTCATGATTTTCAGTACGACTTGTATCATCAACCTACAGCCCATACTGAGACGTGTGACTTTAGCCCATTTTATGCACTTTCAGGTTATCTTTTGCACATTCTTGCTCCAACACCTATTTGTCCTATAATCAAAGAAAAAGTGTCTTATATCTATATAAACACACCTAAGTCCATGCTATTTTCTTATTTTTGAGCGTCGAAAGTGTTGTAAACCCACAACACATCAATGAATAGGGTGTTTAGGCCCTTTATTGATGTATTCGTGATTGTATTTATCGATGAAATCCTAATTTATTCTCTATCAGAGGCTGAGCATGCAGATTACCTGAGAGCTGTGTTAACAGACTCTCCAGGAGCTTAAGTTGTATACTAAATTTTCTAAGTGTGAATTTTGGCTTACCTCTGTGGCTTTTCTTGGTCATGTAATTACAATTGAAGGTATTAGAGTATATGGTTAGAAAATAGAGGCAGTAAAGAGTTGGCCCAGATCTTTGAATCCTACAGAGGTTCATAGTTTTCTGGGTTTGGCAGGTTACTATCGCATATTTGTAGAAGGTTTTCCTACTATCTCCGTGCCATTGACAAAGTTGAATCATAAAGCTGCTAAGTTTCAATGGTCAGAGGCGTGTGAGTGTAGTTTTCAGGAGCTGAAAGATAGGTTGACCTCAGCACCTGTCTTGACTCTGCTAGAAGGTACAGAGGGTTATGTGGTTTATTATGATGCCTCTAGGATCGTCTTAGGTTGTGTTTTGATGCAACATGGCAAAGTCATTGCCTATGCTTCAAGGCAGTTGAGGAAGCACGAGCAGAATTACCCTACCCATGATCTAGAGTTGGCAACGGTGGTGTTTGCGTTGAAGATCTGGCATCGCTTCTTGTATGAGGTACATGTTGATATTTTTACGGATCATAAGAGCCTTTAGTACCTACTCCAATAGAAGGAGTTGAATTTACGCCAGAGAAGGTGGTTAGAATTGCTGAAAGATTATGATGTTAGCATTCTATACCATCCTGGCAAAGCTAACATTGTGGCTGATGCATTAAGCCGCAAGTCCATGGGCAGCTTGAGTAATATAGCAGCTGACAAAATTGAAATGGTGAAAACTGTATAACAGTTAGCTAATTTGCACATCCGTTTTCTAGATACTAAAGATGGAGGTGTATTAGTTCAGAACACCCCAAAATCCTCCCTAGTGTCAGAAGTCAAGCAACGACAATATGAGGATCTGGAATTTTTAGTGCTAAGAGATAGCATTCCATAGCAGAAGCAGGCCTTGTTTGTGTGTGGGCAAGATAGATTTCTTAAATACCAGACTCATTTATGTTTGCCAAATATGGGCAAGCTACGAGAGCAAATCATGAGTGAAGCTCATCACTCGGTATTCAGTACATCCAGGTGCCAAAAAGATGTATCGTGACCTGAAACAGCTGTACAGGTAGAATGGTATGAAAAAGGACATCACAGGTTTTGTGATCTAGTGTCCTAATTGCCAGCAGGTGAAGGTTAAGCACTAGAGACCTAGGGGCTTGAGTTAGAATATGGAGATCCCAGCCTGGAAATGGGAAGTGATTAATATAAATTTTGTTAATGGGTTGCCGTAGACAAGCAGGAAGTGTGAATCCATCTGGGTAATAGTAGACAGCTTAACTAAATCAGCTTACTTTCTGCCAATCAGGATGACTTATGCCACAGAGGATTATGCCAGGCTATATATCCGTGAAATAGTTTGTCTACATAGCGTTCCTTTATCCATTATTTTAGACAGAGGCACCCAGTTTATAGCAAACTTCTGAAAGTCTTTCCAGAAAGTCCTGGGCGCTCAAGTAAATCCTAGCACTACATTTCATCCCCATACAGATGGACAGGCTGAATGCACCATCCAGAAACTTAAAGATATGTTGCGTGCCTGTACCGTAGAATTTGGAGGAAGCTGGGATGATCATATTCCCTTGATAAAATTTGTCTATAATAATAGTTATCAGACAAGCATTCAAAGGACTCTATATGAAGCTTTGTATTGGCGAAAATGTAGATCACCAATCGGCTGGTTCGAACTTAGCGAGGTAGAACTATTGGGGCTAGATCTAGTAAAACAGGCCGTTGACAAGGTAATTCTTATTAGAGATAGGCTTCGAACAGCTCAGAGCAGACATAAATCTTATGCTGATATATGTCGTCGAGTGTTGGAATTTACTGTTAATGATTGGGTCTTCTGAAGGTGTTGCTTATGAAAAGCATCGTGCAATTTGGCCGGAAGGGTAAGATAAGCCCTAGATATGTTGTTACCTTATAGAGTTATCTGCAGGATAGGCAAAGTAGCCTATGAGTTGGAATTGCCGCTAGAGTTGGCAGCAGTCCATCAAGTATTTCATGCGTCGATGTTGCGGAAGTGTATAGGAGACCTGACTCGTATTATGCCTATTGATGATGTCCAGATTTATAAGGAGATGACCTATACATAGGTCTAGTTTCTATCCTTGATCGACAAGTCAGGAAGCTTCGAACTAAGGAAGTTTCCTCAGTCAAGGTATTGTGGTGAAGTAATAATGTCGAGGAAGTAACTTGGGAGGCTGATAAGGAAATGAAGAAGAAATATCCTTACCTATTCATGATGGTCAACGTGATATTAAGGTATGCATTTAATACCTAAGTTATGGAGTATCTATTTTGAAGCATGTTAAGCGAAATTATTTTCCATTCGGGGACGAATGTTTCTAAAGGGGGAGAATGTTACACCTCAAATTGTTTTTGATGATTATTTAATATTTTTATGCTAGGGTAAGGGGAGTACGGGTTGTATATTGGTCATAAATGACAAGGAAGATGTGTACGAATGAAAAAGCAAAGAGTATGTGAAGTTCATAAGTAAGGGTTAAATTTAAACGATCATATCTCCTAATATATAACGAATTAGAAGCCTCACGACCTATCAAATTAAAGGTCATTGAATCTAATTTTCATAATATCAAATCACTCATCAATCGGAGTTCGAAGTAACACGTTATAGGTATTTTATAGTGGCACTATCAGGCAGTGATGTGGCGACCGCCCAAACACCTTTATATTTTAAGTTTTGTGCTATGAGATCATTTTCAACTTTTTCAGATATAAGGTACTTCCTTACCCTCTGAAATCCTCTCAACTTTTCAGCAAAGAACTTAGGAAAAAACCAAGCCTAAGAAATCAAGAGGAATCCCTCAAGGAAACACCATCAAAACTCAAGCAAAAGTTCATGGAAGTGAAGGCAGCATTGTGGTGAAGTTGTTGGTGCGTTGTAACTGCATTTTAGCGGTGTTATTATGGGTGACTTTGCTGAATTTCTGAAGTATTTATAACCTACATATATTCTCCCTCTTGGTAGGGATTAAATAGAAGTATAATAGGTAATAATTCTACTGCTAACCTTGCTTGAATTCTTGATTAAAAGACTAGAAGTTGGAGCTGTGTTTGGTGTGTTGATGAACTGTTTTTGCTGCATTTTGGACAGCAAGGTTGATACATTTTTGGACAAAAATTTGAGGTCAATTACTCCTATTTTTAACCAAGAACAATCCCCCAGCAAAATATAAGTATTTCTAGTATACAAACTTGCAAGAATCCTAGTTTAAAACTAGTAGTTCGGCCTAGTTTGACTGCCATTTTTTATGCGATTTTGCTAAAGGTTCCTGCTTGCTTTTGAAGGTTCTTGTAGCTATTTATTACTGGTAATATACTCCATGTTTATGGGAATTGGTTACAAAGGAAGTTAGGTAATTTTCTACTTCTATTCTTTCCTTAAAAGTGTGTAGAATAAGTTGTAGTATTTTGCTAAAATATTGTCTTGTGTGTTTTTGTTGTGGCTGTTTTTGTTGTGATGTTTTGGATGGATATGATGGCTTAAAATAGCCTTTTCACTTGGTTATAAACTCATGTAATTTAATTAGATAAGTTCTAGTTGTTGAAGGAAAAAAACAACATAAGAAAGCTCATCGGAAAAAAAGATATGTAAGACGTCCCATCCATCGTTCTTTTAAGCATGATTCGTGCGTTGTGAATTGAATGAGCCAGATACCTATTTACAAGTCTTGAGACAGTATATTAAGATTCATTTAATATTTAAATGTTTAATTAGTTAAATGTTAAGATTATGCCTAACCGAAATGTGGTATTTAAAGTGTGATATCGTATTGATTATTGTCATAGTTTTACATTGAGTTGGAGACCCATCAGTGTGGGAATTGTAAGATGGTCCTTTACATTATGTCATATATGTTATATTAATTGCATGTGAGGTTCTGTTCACCTTGTGAATTTAAAAATTTAAGCTAAGATGGTGACGTGAGAATGATGTACGCTTAAAATGAATGTTGAGCTTCTAAGGGTAAACGAGAGTACCAATGCAACGATTATCTACCATGGTCACCTAAATTTATGTATATATGTTTTAGAGTTTTTAGAGTCTAAAAGTTATTCCAAAACTCCTAATCCTTAAGCTATTGGTAAGTTACCGGGTTAGCGAGTTTAAGTTAAGTAACAATGATGCTAAGTATCTATAATTGAGTTTAAGTAGTCTAGGCCGAGTTCAAGTTGAGTTAAGATTTATAAGCTGAATTTAAATATTCATATGGAATCCAAGTATTCCAAAATTGGGTCTAAGTATCCATAGATGGTTCCAAGAACCTGTAAGTGAGGTCCAGCGCCATATTCCTGGAGTCTCATGTTCATGTTAAGCTTTCAAGTCAAGTTATGTTTTATGCACCTTTCTATCAGTTTCTAGGGTTATGATGTTCAGTTGGACCCCTTATCTGAGTCAAATATATATTGCATTATTTAGCTGCCGGTCTCAACATTAGTTTGCTTGTATTGTTTACGCACGCCTTCTCTGATTCGAGTATCAGATGGCTGATTGTGCGATGCCGCGGGAGTGATGTCGCATGCCCTCTCTGGTCTAAGTATCAGATGGATGAATATGCGAGGAAATATGTATGAAAATTCTAGTCCAAGTATCAGGTTGGCCGTATAAAGTCCTGGTCCAAGTATCAGGCAAGTTTTAAAGTCCTGGTCCAAGTATCAGGCAACCATGCTTAAATCCTGGTCCAAGTATCAGGATTATGTAGTGTTTGGCATATGAGTTAGTTATGTAGTGTTCATGCATAAAGTTTGCATATAGGGTAGTCAGTTACAGAGTTACATATTATCTCTCTACTCTATCTTTTGAGTTATGTTTATCAGCTATTTGCTATTGTTTATGTTGACAAGTTCCAGAGTATCAAGTTGTAGCTATTCCCTTCTCTGGTTCAGTTTATCTTTGGCATTGTTTTTTATAGCTTTCAGTCTTATATATCAGTGCATTTATTTGTATTGATCTCTCTTCACCTGGGGACCCTACAATCGTGTTGCAGGTATAGGTAGGAGCTTAGATCGACCGATTTCAGTAGTAGCTCAAATCCAGCGTAGAGTTGGTATGCTCCCCTCTTTGAGGAGCCTATGTTTGGTTGGGTCATTTTGAGTTTTGTTGTACAGATGGGTAGGCCAAGGCCTTTTCTCGTGTATTTAGTATTATTTTACTCTTTTAGAGGCTTTGATGGACTAATTCTATAGGCATTCAGTTCCAATGTGTTTTGTGGCCTACCTGGCCTTCTGCAATTTCTTTTAAGATATTATTGTGGCCTTGTTGGCATTTTATCTTGTCATGTTTGTTGAGACCTGTCGGTCTATTTCTCTGTATACTTGACTGTGATAGGTGGCTCAGATGGCCTAAGGATTACAGTTCAGACACTATATAGCCGGTTTCTCGATCTCGTCATAATCGAGTTCCAATCGCGCCCTACCCAATTTTGGGGCGTGACATTTTTCTTCTTTAATATTTGGGTGCGTATCATTAGTATCAGAGCAGTGTATTCTCTGACCTATGAGGGCAGACCATGGGAGAGAACAACACTTGAATTCACAAGCCTCGAAAAGATGTTTATGGTCTTCGTGTTTAGTTGGAAAGGGTTAGAGGATCAATGGAGGAGTTGCGCAGAATTGTGGATGAGAAGGTAGAAAAAACTACGGAGGAAATTAAGAGTTTGATCATAGGGAATATGGGCAATGTGCCTAATGAAAATCCAGCACCCATAGCCAATGGGATGGGGATTGGTGAAGCTGAGAGGCCAGCAAGAGGAGATGATTATCAGTTACCAACACGAAGGTATTAGGCCGAATTTCCTAAATTTGATGGGACAAGTTTAAGGGATTGGATATACAAATGTGAGCAATTTTTCGAGGTGGCTGAAACCCCTACTGCATCAAAAGGTGAAATTGGCCTCCTGTAAATTGGAGGGCAAAGCATTGCAATGTCATTAGGTGTACATGAAGATAGGATGACTAGGGAATGGCCAAGCTGGGGGAAATATGTGCGATGCCTCTACTCCAGATTTAATACTGAGCTCTATGATAATCCCATGGGAGAATTCAAGGACCTTTATCAGGTAACTTCAGTTCAAGATTATGTTGACTTGTTTGATGAATTTCTTACCAAGGTGGAATTGGTTGAGGAGTATGTAGTTAGTTGTTTCCTCAAAAGGCTCAAACCAAGGATTTGTTTTCTTGTGAAAATATTTTCTCCCAAATCATTGCAAAGAGACATTAGTCTAGATAAGATTCAGGAGTAGACCGTAGTATTGAATAAGTAAGCTCCAAGAAATTTGTCCATCCTATCCAGACCCAATCTGAGATAGTCATCTTTTTCCCAACCCTCTTCTAGTCACCACCAGAATAAAAGAAACAATTTCCATCCATCAACTTCTACTTCCAATTCCAAAGTTCCTTCAAAACCTAGGTACTTGAATCTTGTAGAATTAGAGGATAAGAGAGCAAAGGGTTTATTCTTTAATTATGATGAGAAGTTTGGTCCTGGCCATGTCTGTAAAAAAATAAAAAGGCAATTGTTTTCCATTGAGGTGGAGGAGAGTAAGGAAGATATCTTACTGGATTTTGGGAAACTATTGGCTATGATCACTCAGGGATTGGAGACTAATTCTGAGGGATCAATTATGCTTAGAGTGCTTGTACATGCCATAAATGGAATTCATTATTTTAGAACAATGAGAGTAACTATATCGGTGAAGGGAAAATCAATTGAAGTACTTATTTCCACAAGCAACACTCACAATTTCATGGACCTCAACACAACCAGAAAGTTGGGATGTTCTTTGACTATAATATCTCCTCTCTCAATATCTGTGGCTAATGGGAATAAGGTGCAGAGTAACTTTATCTTCAAAAACATGAATTGGAAAATGCAAGGAGTCATATTTGAATTTTACATGCTCATACTACCTATAGGTGGGTGTAGCATGGTCTTGGAAATACAATGTCTGATAACATTGGGTAACATCATGTGGAACATTAGGCAGCTGAAAATGGAGTTCAATGTTATGGGACAAAGAGTCATTGAGAGGTACTCAACCCCTGAAGTTAGGATGATTAAACATGGGAGAATGGAAAAACTACTAGCTAAACCTGCAGAACTCTATATGATATCAGTGGGGGTGATCATTGAGGCTACCGCTAATTCTCCTATTAGTTTGTTGTCTCTAAATGGGGCTTGTGAAGAACAAGCAGCTGATGATGAGTTGTCCAAGGTATTATCTAAGTTTGAGGACTTGTTTGAATCTCCTGGAACATTACCACCATCCAGAGGTTATTATCTAAGTTTGAGGACTTGTTTGAAGCTCCTGGAATATTACCACCATCTAGAGGTCATGATCATAAAATTATTTTGAAGGAAGGTACATCCTCTATCAATATAAGACCATACAGATATCCCAATATGCAAAAGAATGAGATTGAGAAGATGATTGAGAAACTACTCTCTGTTAGGGTAATTAGATGCAACATAAATTCCTATTTTTCACCCATTGTCATAATGAAGAAAAAAAGATAGCAGTTGAAGAATGTGTGTTGACTACAGGGAGCGCAACAAGTGCACTATGAAGGACAAATTTTTCATCCCTATGATAGAATAGCTATTGGATGAATTGTATGAGGCATATTATTTTTCTAAACTACACTTGAGGTTAGGCTTCCATCAGATAAGAATGTGTGAGGAGGACATCCCTAAAACTGCCTTTAAAACTCACCATAGACACTATGAGTTTTTAGTAATGCCTTTTGTCTTAACCAATGCACCCTCAACATTTCTGAGTTTGATGAATCAAGTTTTTAGACTATATCTCAGGAAGTTTATTCTAGTTTCCTTTGATGATATACTTATTTATAACCCTACTTGGTCTGATTATTTGAGGCACTTGGAGGAAATACTCTCAGTATTGAGGGTTGAGATGTTGTTTCTTAAAAAGTCCAAATATGACTTTGGTGTGACCAAAGTGGATTATCTTGGTCATGTGATTTCAGCTCAAGGTGTAGCTATGGATAGCCAAAAGGTGGAAGTAGTCATGAGTTGTTCACAACCAACTACTCTTAAGGTTTTGAGGAGATTTTTAGGACTCACAGGATATTACATGATGTTTATCAAGGGGTATGGGATTATTGCAAGACCCCTCATTAACCTATTAAAGAAGGGTTAGTTTTCTTGAAATGAGTCAGCAACCACAACTTTTATGCACTTGAAGAATTCCTTGACTTCTTCTCCTATATTAGAATTACCATATTTCACCAAGGAAAAGGTAGAGATAGATGCCTCAAAAGGGTGTATTAAAGAAATATTAATTTAGGACAAGAGACCCATAGCCTACTTTAGTAAAGGCTTATTAGAAAGCAATAAAGAATTATCTGTATATTAAAGAGAATTGCTAGCCTTGGTCACTGCAGTTCAAAATGGAGACCTTATTAGGAAGACACTTTGTCATTTAGACTGACCATCACAATCTTAAATTCCTATTGGAGCAGAGGGTGACTAGACCAAGTCAACAGAAGTGGCTTGTTAAGTTGCTTAGTTATGACTTTCACATTTTCTAAAAGAAGGGAAAGTAAAACATAGTTGCTGATGTTTTATCCAGGAGAAATGCAGACCTTCACACAGGTAGCATTTTTGGTTTGCAGACTAAATTGTTAGGGAAAGTCAAGAAAACTTGGGGCCAGGATCTTACATTGCTGAAGTTATTGGCTTCAATACAATTAGCCACCCAATCCAAACCATACTACTGTCACGCCCCGCCTTGGGGGATATGACTGGCACTTGGTGCCCTACTAGGACCTGAACTGCTATACTATTGAGCCTAAGCACTTCTGGTGCCTGGCTGGCTCTAACTCTGATTCACGGAATCAACTGGCTATATAGCGGCTGTAAATACAGCCCCCGGCCGGCTAGGCCTATAGCCACCTGTACAACCACAACAGCTAACCAGAACCATATCAACATAGGGGAACCTATGCGGGCCGACAGGACACCATGCTGTCTAGTTACTTCTGAATCAAGTAAACAAGAGCTAAACTGCTACATGACCGACAAGGTCACCACTACCAAATGTATAAGGCCCCACACGACCATCATAAACAAGCTAATACATACACACGACCTCACACGACCGGTATAACTAACCACAGGGAATACACAAGCTGCAAGCCTCTAAGAATACTGATAAGATGGTCGGGACAGGGCCTTGACCTACCCATACTGTACAATAAAAGAACAGAAATAAACCTCTAGCTGTCTAGCTCCAGATGACAGGAGCTGATGACTCAATGTGCTGGCTGGAATTATGAGGTATCGGCTCCTCGTCTGTGAGTACCTGCAGGCAAGTAATGCAGCGCCCCAAATGGGCGTCAGTACCTCTGGTATTGAGTATGCAAAGCAAACTGAGTATAACTGAATATAAGCAATAATACTAGTAGTTCTGAATAGAAGAAAGTATCTAAAACTGTCTGGGCTGGCGGGATCTGAAATAAGTTTATCTGTACTAAAGGTAAGGTAGAAGCATACCTGTCGACGTGGCGACCTGCTATCTATCAACTAATAAATAACATGTATATACATATATAACATACAAGGACCTATACCAGCCTCCATAAGTCGGAAGGTGCCAACCAACATACAATCTATATACCCCTACCCGGGTTGAAACCCTCCAAAAGTAAACCATTCCCACTCGCCTACTAACTACGAGTACCTCTTACTGATCCCCCTGGGTCTCCATCTCGGACTATGAACTCTGATATATAACTGTGTTTGAGTCTGGAGGACTCCTGTACTGTACTCTATACTCTGTATCTGTATCTGTATCTGTTATGCTATGCTGATCAGCCTCATATGGGGAATGCTCTATCCCATCTTCATCCTCTAGCGGACGACATACCACTCCTTGGAGTGGCGTATCCCTACCTCAAGTGGCTGAGTCGACATAGTTACTAACCTAGGGGCAGCGAGGACGCTCAAAGGGTGCCCTCACAACACAAACAGGTCTCAACAACAATAATCACATACAGCAAGCAGGCTCAATCAGAAAATACTATCCGTATTCTGAATTCTTATTTGAACTCATTTCTGCATTAAACTGATTCTCATACAGAGCTATACTGTATCTAAAATATTATCTGACTGTTTGATATTGCTCTACTAACTTTTATTCTTAATATAACATAATATTATAAAACATGCTTGCTGGATTCATACTGGACCTCAATTCTCGACTTCTAGGTTCTTTATTCTAGACTTTTCTCTATTTACTATACTGGGATTGCTATCTCGCCGAAGAACTAGCTTTACATACCTTCGATTCTGATTTCCTGAGTAACTGGCGTAGCTCGGTCAGTATTTCTGTTATCTCTCCCAACTACATCCATATATATATCAATTAGGACTAAATACATTAATATTCTGAAAGAAAATATCACTTTTAATATATATATATAACCCAAACNCTAACTTTTATTCTGAATACAACATAATAATATAAAACATGCCTGCTGAATTCATACTGGACTCAATTCTCGACTTCTAGGTTCCTTCTTCTAGACTTTAATTTGTTTACTGGGATTGCTATCTTGCCGAAGAACTAGCTTTATGTACCTCCGTTTCTTATTTTCCGGCTAATTGGCGTAATTCGGTCAATATTCCGCTATTTCTCCCAACTACATCCATATATATATGAATTATGACTAAATACATTAATATTATGAAAGAAAATATCACTTTTAATATATATATAGCTAAAACTTTAACTTATCGAAAAATAGCATGAAACTCGTTATTTCTCGAAAGTCCAGAAGGGAGAAATACTCACTTTAGGGCTAGGTGTATATTGACACTAATTTGGAGAATTTCCACTTACCTTAGCTCGGTAGCACGACGGTTCGTCGGCCGAATTTCACGAAACTAAACCCGCAGGAATGCTCCTTACTGCTTAATACCTCACTACCCAAGGTTATACCGAGTTTTGATCGCGTATAACGGCGTAATCAGAGGGAAATTCCTCAAAATCCTCCTGCCCTCTGTTTTCCTTTGTTCTCTCTGGAAATTATAGGAAATTATCACTTAAAACCGAAGTTTGGAGGCTTTTATACTTGGGGCTGCACCTCACCTCCGTGGCACGTTGGCCATCGCAGAGATGAGCCTCCGTGACACGCTGGCCATCGTGGAGGCGAGCCTCCATGACACTCTGGCCATCGTGGAGGAGGTCTGCCAGCCTCCTCTTGTGATGGTTCGACGTGTCGCTTATATGGTCTTTCCCCAGGCCTTTTTCTAGCATGTATGACATTCTAAAACTCTTAACCAACATGCGAATATGCCTTCTACATGTCAAGAATTTATGGGGTGTAACAACTATAATTTTTAGGCTGGAATTCTAAGAAGGAAGGACAGGATAATGGTTGGAAACTGTGGCGATATCAAGAAGAGGTTGATAGCCTATTATCATGATAGTCCTTTTGGGAGTCATTCAGGAATCAATGCTACTTACCAAAGGCTTAAAAAAGATCTATATTGGAAGAATATAAAGTAGGATTCTCATGTCTATATTAAGGAGTGTGATACTTGTCAAAGATGCAAAGGTGAAATTATTGCCCCTCTTGGTTTACTACAACCTATTCCAATCCCAAATAGGGTGTGGCAAGATATATCAATGGATTTTATTGAAGGACTCCCTAGAACAACTGGAAAGGAAGTCATCTTTGTGGTGGTAAACATGCTGAACAAAGCTACACATTCCATGCCTCTGAAACGCCCTTATTCTACTGTTGATGTTGCTCAAGTTGTCCTTGCTAATATGTTTAAGATGCATGGTTTCCCAAGACAGTTGTGTCTGATAGGGATGTGGTCTTTACTAGAAAATTCTGCAAGGAGTTGTTTCGACTCCAGCAGGTTTCCTTAATTACTTCCACTGCTTACCATCCCCAAATTGATGGTCAAACAGAGGTGATTAATAGATGCTTCGAATGTTATTTTAGATGCATGACTTCTGAGAAGCCCAAGGATTGGCTACACTGGTTACCACTGACAGAATAGTGGTACAAAACCTCCTTCCACTCTGCTATCAGGATGTCCCCATATAAGACAATCTATGGGTAGACACCTCCCCCTCTTACCTTATATGCCCTTTGACTCTCAGTTGGATGTAGCTGACATGAGTTTTCAGGCTAGGGAAGCCACTCTCAGAGCCTTGAAGAGTCACTTAGAGGGGGAACAATGTCTAATGAAATCTCAGGCTGATAAGCATAGGACTGACAGATCCTATGTTGTGGGGGATCGGGTGTAGTTAATTAAACTACATCCGTATAGGCAGCTTTCATTAAAGAGTCGCCGTTTTCAAAAGTTGTCACCAAATTTTATGGCCCCTTTTAGATTGTTGCTAAGATGGAAAAGGTAGCTTACACCTTGGATCTTCCAGCTCATACTAAGATTCACCCCACTTTTCATATCTCTCAATTGAAAAGGAAAATGGGATCTCACAGTGCATGTTTTC
Organism: Datura stramonium; assembly: GCA_018107945.1. NCBI lineage: Eukaryota > Viridiplantae > Streptophyta > Magnoliopsida > Solanales > Solanaceae > Datura > Datura stramonium. The sequence goes on along the minus strand of JACEIK010012142.1, from coordinate 7,398 downwards.
ATTTTTCTCTCGTCCAAACTGATTATGACTGCATCATTTATGAGCCCAAAGCTATTCTTAATAGGAGGATGGTGCCTCGACATGGAAAAGGTTGTTACAAAGGTTTTAGTCAAGTGATTTCACTCTGCTGCAGAAGATAGTACATGGGAGGATTTATTTTATTTTCACTCCAAATTTCCTCACTTCAATCTTTGAGGACAAAGATTTTTCGAAAGAGAGAGTATTGTTAAATACAAAATTTTATTTAATTCTTTATTCATTGCATTTTAAATCTTTTTTAGTTGTATTAACCATTATAATGAGCTAATTAGTGAGGGTTGTGCAGTTGGTTAGAAAGTGGTTAGGAAGCTATTAGAAGACACATGCCTCGTCTGTGACATTCCGGAAGTTTGTTAGTAACCAACTTTCCCGCCTATTCTTGAATGTTTATATTCAAGTGGAAGGCTACTTTGTAACTATCTTTGGATGAATATTGAGTACAAGGCAGTCTGTTTCTCTCTATCTTCTTCTTTAGAGTATCTATTCAGGAATTGTCATTCTTTAGGATAACTCTGCCTTCTTTTTCTTCTTTAATTTTTGGGTACATATCAGAGATTGAAGAAAAAAATCAAAGAAAGTTTCTCCCCCTTGCCCCCATCCCCCCCAAAAAGAAAGACTTAAAGAAAATTGTGAGGTGTATTTACTGAAAGAAGGAAATACTAAGAAAAGGAGAGGAAGAAAGCACAACAATATTTTGTTTCATCGTTGTTGAAGAGCAAACTAGCAACACAGAATTGTTGCAACCCATTTATGTCTTTTCTGATGATATTTCGAATCATTCTATTGCTTTCTTTGCGTAACTCTTATTCCATATGCGCCATTTCAAAAATTGTGTTTTGATATTTTGCTCTCATAAATAATAAAAAATTAAATTCTTTTATTATATTGTATGT